>PVIR01002129.1:60703-108343 GCA_004026965.1 Petromus typicus
ACATAACAATACTGGGTGTGGAGACCCACACCCAGCAGCAACCAGTACCACATACCAGTGCCGGGCGTGGTGGCTCACGCCTGTAATCCCAGCACTCGGGAGGCAGAGGCAGGAGGATTGTGATGTGAGTTTGAGGCTGAGCTCAGGGCCAGCCTGAACCACAAAGCGAGACCCTGTCTCAAAAAAAAAAAAAAAAAAAGAATAATGTGGAAAGTGATTACTATGTCTGCACAGTCCAGAGATGCACATCTTCTCTCTGTCTCCAGTGCTTCAGAGGCTGGTGAGGAGGTGTTTCTAAGAATTGATCTAGATCCTTACACAAACATTTAAAATTCCTTGTGATTTAGAAGTAGCTGAGGGTGTGGCCTATGATTTGAAGATCTAAAGGGCACAGTTTAAAAGCAAGAGAAAAAGGGTGTATGTTATAGGGCAACAGAAATATCTATCTACTACTTAAGGATTTAGGTCCAAGGACCTTAAACTCAAGGGAATTTCAGGGAACAGGCCAGGAGTATAAATGGGTGGAACAGCTGGATATAATGCAATAGCGAGGACTAGAGATGCCATACTAGGTGCACTGGGAACTGCATGCACCATCACACACTTGTTTTTTTGTTTTTTGGTTCTTTGAGACAGGGTCTCGCTTTGTAGTTTGGGCTGATCCTGAACCTACCCTCAAACTCAGCAGTCCTCCTGCCTCTGCCTCCCGAGTGCTGGGATGACAGGCGTGAGCCACCACACCTAGCACTGTGGTATGAGGTACTGATTGCTGATGGCCATAAGTCACCATGCCCCGCATTGTTGTATGTGCTTACTGGGGATAGAACCCAGGCCCTTGTACTTGTAAGGGAGGAACGGGAACCACTGAGCTAAAGTCCCAGCCCCCAAACTTGTTTTGTTTTGAAATCAGGAGCAGCAACAACAAAACACTGTGTCAACCAAAATACGCTTATGGAGTAGATTCCTTTCATACACAGCTTGTGAGTTTCAGAGTTTATATTATCTCCGTAAATTAACATTTGGCCTTGAATGATCTGTGTGTCTCTGTCAGAGTGTTCCAATGGTTACTGACTGGACAATTTTAGAGTAAGGAGGCATATTTACCCTGGTGATAGTGAAGAGTCTTAAGTAGGGATCACGCTTGGGGATGATTTGCCTACTCAACTGTTCTGTGGGGCTGGAGCACCGAAGACCATGACCCTGGCACAGGAATTAGTTGAGGTGTTAGTTTTTTTGGCTGAGTAACTCAGAGGTGGAGCATGAACTATGGGAGAGGAAGAGACAAACTCTGTGGGTAATGACTGGAGCTCTTTGAGGGAGAAGGTTAGGAAATGGTAGGGCTGTTAGACCTGAGTAGAAAGGTTATAAATTGGGTTACCTACAAGGCAGCCTCCTGGGAAGGATGTAAGGACTGTTGTTGGTTTTCCAGGGATGATCACAAAGGTCATTTAGCAGGAATGTTACTGAATCACTAACACTTAGATGTACAAAAACCAGAAAATGACAGGGGAAGTACAAAGAATTGTGTACAGGGGCCGGGGAGTTAGCTCAGTGGTTCCAGTGCCTGTCTTGCAAGCGCAGGGACCTGGGTTCGATCCCCGGTCACCACATACCATACTGGGCGTGGAGACTCATGCCCAGCAGCAACCAGCACCACATACCACAGTGCCGGGCATGGTGGCTCACACCTGTAATCCCAGCACTCAGGAGGCAGAGGCAGGAGGATTGCTGTGATGTGAGTTCGAGGCTGAGCTCAGGGCCAGCCTGAACCACAAAGCGAGACCCTGTCTAAAAAAAAAAAAAAAAAAAAGAATTGTGTACATATACCAACTTCCCATGCAGAATATGTCATTATGTGCTGCTGATATGTACTAGTAAAAGTTAAAAAATGATAAAGCTTGAGCGACTGGTATTGCTAATCTCACTTTGTTCTCCAGCCCATCTGTACCTCGTTGTGGTGGGGTGTCTGAGATCCATCTTGCTCATAACCCTTGTAGAATCTTCTGTGAGGAAACTTCTGGTAGGCTGAAATCACAGCGACACGAGGAATTCTGGGCTGGAATATGGGCTTTACTTGTGAAATAGCTTGTCTGTGCGTGGCTTGTCAGTATCAGTTTAAATTTCTAATTAATGATTTGTTTGTTTTTGTAAGGCACTGGGGACTGAACCCAGGGCCTTTAGTTTGAGTTACATCCCCGAACTTTTTTTTTTTTTTTTTTTGGTTTTGGTACAGAGTCTACGTCTCTAAGTTGCCCCAGCTGGGCTTGAACTTGTGATCCTCCTGCTTTAGCTCCTTAGAGTGCCAGAATTACAAGTGTGCACCTCCACGCCTATATCTGAGTGGAGTCTTGATGATACTTTCAGGAAGGCAACTTAAATATAGCTCCTACCCACCTATCAAAGCAATGTAAATTGTGCTCTAATAGCAAATTTTGTGCTCAGTTCTCTGTCCTTTTTTTTTTTTTTTAAATGATTCTGCCCCTTCTCTCAGTCTGATAAACCCATGCTGTCAGATATGAAGAAGGGCTGGAGAATATGGGGAGGGAACTGTAAAGGGAAATGCAACCTGTTTCATGTTTGCTCTCAGGCTACATTCATCACATAGAGCAATATTCTGTAGAAGAGTGCCCAGGAGTGTGGGGCAGCAACTTGCAATCTAGTGACACATAACAAAGCTGATGACTGGGGGATGGACATGATACGGTGGGCATTTGGGAAGAACAGGCAACTTCCACGTGGGGGAGGGGCTAAGGAGTACATCAGGCAAATTCCAGCAGCAATCAGGATAAATTGTGTTCTTTTGGAATGTATTAAAATCCTATGCAGATGGGCCTCATTCTTATGTTTGGGAAATGTCATAGGAATGGAAGCTGACTACTTGTTCTTCATCAGCCTAAAATAGCTTTGCACATTATTACTGTTAATAGAGCTTGTGAGGCCATACTTGAGATGAACAGATTTCCCAAATTGAAAATTTTCTAAACAGCATGATTTGTGAAGTAAAGGATTTATGAGATAAAATACGTGGGACTGGAAACTTCCTAGATAATTTAGAACAAATGATTGCCCCCGCTGAATCTCATACACCTATAATTACCTTTATACTCTTAAAATACTATTATGTATAGTACTACTAGCACTATGGTTAGCTTTGGCTTCTTGTAACTTAGAGAGTTATTCCTGAAACATTGAGGTCATTTTTATATCTCTTGGAGCAAAGGTTGAAAAGTGAGATTTTAGCTAGGAGTGGTGGTGCATGCTTGTAATCCCAGAACTCAGAGGCGGAGGCAGAACTGCCACAGATTTGAGGCCAGAGTGGGCTACATAGTGAGTTCAAGGCTAGTCTGAACTCCATAGCAAGACCTTATCTCAAAAAACAAACCAAGGATCAGGGATTTACCTCAGTGGTTCCAGTGCCTGCCTTGCAAACACAAGGTCCCTAGTTCGATCCCTTGTAACCACACACAACAATGCTGGGTGTGGTAACTCACACCCACCAACATCAGAACCACATATCACAGTGCCAGGCCTGGTGGCTCACGCCTGCAATCCCAGCACTTGGGAACCAGAGAAAGGATTGCTGAGTTCAAGGCTGAGTTCAGGATGAGCCTGAACTACAAAGCAAGACCCTATCTCAAAAAACTTTAAAAAACCCAAAAACCCAAAACAAAAAGGGCTAGGGATTTAGCCCAGTGGTTTCAGCACCTGCCTTGCAAGTACCAGGTCCTGAGTTTAATCCCTGGTATCAAAAAAAAAAAAAAAAAAAAAAAGGTAAAAAGAAAACAGAGAAGAAAAACGAGGTTTAAATCAGGGAATGAGTCAGACTGTCTCCTTTTCATGTCTGAGTGGTTTTGATGGTCATCTGTAGCAGAACAGGTATAGAGGTATTGGAGTGGGAGGGCTCCTCTGACTTTTTCCTATACTTTTTAAATCATTAAACATGACTTGGGAGATTACTTGCCAAGCAAAAACCAACCTCCTGAAATTTGTCCCCAGGTTTTCTAGACCTTGATAAATACTAAAGTGCTGAATGTATTATTGTTTAGTTGTCTCTCCTAATATTAAAAATCAACCTGGGGCCAGAGATTTAGCTCACCAGTTCTGGTGTCCACATGGCAAGTGCAAGGTCCTGAGTTCAATCCCTGATACCACATACCACAATGCCGGGCGTGGTGACTCACACCTGTAACCCATGACTCACACCTGTAACCCACCACTCAGTACCACATACCACAATGAGGTGCTCACACCTGTAATCCTAGCACTCAGAAGGCAGAGGGAGGAAAATTGCTGTGAGCTTGAGGCGGGCCTGGACTACACAGTGAGTTCAGGGTCAGCCTGAACTATGAAGGGAGACCCTGTCTCAAAGAAAAAAAAAAATCAACCTGAAAAATACTTTAACTGGTAAGCCAAATTGAATCCACATTGTCCCATGAAGGAGGCTAAGAAAGGTGAACTCAGACTTTGATTTTAAGAGTGAAGGCCATAGTCCCAAATATTTCTATTGTCTCAACCTAGTGAATTTTCACCCTCTTAAGACCTTCTTTGAAAAGTCTGATAAAAAACAAGGTCTTTAAATATTTTTTTAGACTGTTTACTTGCAGGTAAACCTTTAGACAGGAGGCCCAACTCTCAGTGGTCACCTGCAAATAGGTTAACTTTGGACGGAAGAGATTAAGAAAAATCTACAACTTTCAAACAGATGGGTAAATGATACCAATATGCTTGACTTTATCTACTGAGAATTTCCTCCTTCCCAGGGAACACCTTACAGGAATGCCCAGAGCCACCTTTGCCTAGGGGAGCCCTTGCCCAGTCCTGGCTGAGAAGCACAGTTGTTAAGGTGGCCATCCACAGATCTGGATTGGGGTGATGGGTCTGCAGGTGGGAGAAGAGAGAAGGATAGAGCAGTGAGCACAGCCACATCAAAAACGCCATTAACTTCCTTCTCACACAGTGCCTTCTTGTGCATCACCCATGCATGCTTGTCTATTGCTTTTCCTGTGTAGAAACAAGGGTAAAATTATAACGAAAAAACATCTACTGTTTTAAAAGTCTTGTTCTTGTGTTTTAGGAATGGTCCTTTCCTGGGCTTCTCTGAGAAAAGCAACAAACAAACAAAAACACCAAAGTTTAGTTGCCAATTTTGCCCAAATGGTCCTTTGGTATTTGAGGAATGACAGAAAGAATAAGCAGCATCTGGGAGCCGGGGAGTTAGCTCAGTGGTTCCGGTGCTTGTCTTGCAGGCGCAAGGGCCCGGGTTCGATTCCCCGGTAACCACATACCATACTGGGTGTGGAGACTCGCCCCAGCAGCAACCAGTACCACATACCACATACCACAGTGCCGGGCGTGGTGGCTCACGCCTGTAATCCCAGCGCTCGGGAGGCAGAGGCAGGAGGATTGCTGTGATATGAGTTTGGGGCTGAGCTCAGGGCCAGCCTGAACCACAAAGCGAGACTCTGTCTCAAAAAACCTAAAAAAAAAAAAAAAAAGAATAAGCAGCTTCTGGACAAAACAAGTAGTAGAGCAAAGAGGAGAACCTCTATTAAACTTATGTTAGAAAAGATCACTTTGAAGTCAGACCTCTAGTAAACAAATAATTTATTTTTATAATGCCACACTTAGAGGTAGGTAATCTGTGCAGAAGTGCCATGTGTTTACAACTCACTCTGTGGCCTAGATGTAAATGACTGAACAGCCATCAAAGCACATCATGTCAGTACCCAGGTTGTAAGTGCCCTCACCTGGCCATATTATTGTGTCTAAACTCAAAGATCACGAATATAAACCAGAGATACTGACATAGGCCTGGGTAAGAAATACTAGTGAACAGAACAGTTTCCTCAGGTAATCTGGAAGACATGTGCTGGGCCAAACCACTTAGGCCAGACACAGCAGCGATCAAATGCTCACCACTTAGTATCTATTCAGTGTTGGGTATGGTTTATGGACACTATATTATGTAAGAAATATAAATATTATGCCAGTAAACAGCTGAGAAAAACAAGAGCCAGATTAAATAGCTTATTAACAGTTACACATGTACTACAAAGTCTTCCCTGGAAGACTTTAAAACTTACCTATTTACTATTTTGTCTTATTGCCTAGTATGGGATTTATAATTACATCTTGATACATTATCACAAATGGGAAAAAATAGTCCATATTGTTTGATAAAGAACATAGGAAGTCTGGGAACATAGTGCTGTGAAGCTCAGTTTCACAGCACTTGCGTGGCACATGCTAAGCCCTGGGTATGATCACTAGCACCAAAAAAAAAAAAAAAAAATGAGCGAGGAGGAGAAGAGGGAAAGAGAGAGAAAGGAGGAAAAGGAGAAGGAGGAAAACAAGGTGAAGATGGAGGAGGAGGGCAATTTTACAAACATCTCAGGACATTTTTGATCTAATATGTATAAAATTGTTGACATTTACAAGATAAGCCTCAAAAGCAAGGCATAGTGACGGACAACTGGGATCCCAGCAATCAGGAGACTGAGGCAGGAGGACGACTGAGTTTGAGGCCAGCCTGGGCTACATAGGGAAGTCCAAGTCAGCCTAAACTACATACAGAGATTGTCTAAAAAAAAGAAGAGAGAGAACATCAAATATCTAGACATTCTATTTATGCAGAAAAGTTAGCACTTTTACTTACTCATGTGTTAGCTCAATGAAGGTTGTTTTTGTTTTTGTTTTTGTTTTTGTTTTTGTTTTTTGAGACAGGGTCTCACTTCATCATTTAAGCTGGCCCTGAACTCACTATGTAGCCCAGCCTGGCCTCGAACTCATAGCAATCCTCCTGCCTCTGCCTCCCATGTATTTGCCTCCTGAGAACTGAACCCATTAGGTGTGAGCCACCATGACTGGCTCAATGAAGGTTTGACTGTTCGCTTCTATTCTGTTTCTATGATACCTTGAAGGATTCCTGTACATAACACTTCCTCAACTACAGGGAGATCAATCAACAACATGGTTTTTGTTGTTTGTGAGGTTTTTTTTTTTTAACCTTTTCTTTAAGATAGAGTCTTACTATGTAGTCCAAGCTGGCCTCAAACTCAGGGTGATCCTCCTGCCTCAGCCTCCCAAGGGCTGGGATGAAAGGCACGTGCCCCATGGGGGTCTCTCACTCCAGGAGATCCCTCTGTCCTAGGCAAATTAGGATGGTTTGTTACCCCAATTTCAAAGCACACGTGGGTGCTTTAATGCTTTTGGATGAAGGTAATGATTGTAAATAGGAAGGGCAGCCTTGAGTTCTTTCTAGACAAGAAAGTAGTTGTCCTAGGGCCAGGGATATAGCTCAGTAGTGCCATAAGTCTGTTCCCTGGTACTACAAAAAAAAAAAGTAGTTGCCTAGATTCCATTTCTTCCAGCGTACCTCAAGTATGAAAAAGACTCCTGAAAGTTTTTTCATTTTCAGTTTTCTGTCACTAATATATAATTCTTCTATATTCTGATCGATAATCCATTTCAGTGAACCTTCTACCCACCTTTTAAACTCAATTCCTTGCTTCCATGTGGAACAAACTAAATCCTCTCCCCAGAGTGATCATATATGCCACATTACAGAAATTATCATGCTCCTTACTTTTTTGCTTTTCAAAATTCCTCTTATTTTATCATCACAGTCTTCTGAGTATATACATTTGCTTTGACCACAACTCTCTTAAATTCTACTTTCTAAATCTAGCTAGCAGAACACAGTGGATGTGTTCTCCTCACTCTGGAATCCTTGCTTCCTCTTTTATGTGAGTGCTAGGGATAGAGCCCAGGACCTAAGCAGCCTAAGCACATGTTTTACCTCTGAGCAACACATCCAGGACTGTAATTCAGTGTTAGTTTTAGTATTTTTCTTTTTTTTCAATTTTAGTATTTTTTTTTGAAAGTCATTAACTCAGTTTCATTCTTATCCGTTAAAGCTCAAAACATTTTTTTCCTGTGTTTCTGGAAGGCTTTATTACTTGTCCTGTAATTACACAGTCATTTTTTCTAGCTTGAAGTGAGGGATCCTACATTTAACTCTATTAAATTTAACTTTCAATCTTTTTAAACTGCCGATTGCTAACTTTGCTGAATTCATAGGTTTAGACAAACGTAGTATCTAAATCTTCATTTTGACAGAGTTGTTATAAAGACTCTTGTTGGAAACCTTTATGTCTTATAGTAAGTCATTCATTAATTTATGAATTTTTTGTGATGCTGAGGGTTAAATCCTCAGCTTCCTCATGTATGTGCTGTACCACTGAGCTACACTCCAGCCCCAATCTTTAATGCAATAGTTCAGCCCATATCTAGTTAACCTGATTTACTAGTAACAGAAATTTCTGTACTTCATTCAGTACAATATCAATGTGATAAGAAAATGAAATTTAAGCATTGTCAGTGTATTAATAACATTATGACTAGAAATAGAAAGTAATATAAGGATCAAGGACTAAAACAGTCATGTTCTCTGACCGGCAGTTGGGAAGTCAGATAGATGTTCAGAGTAGGTTGCTGGGAGAACATCAAGTAAAAAAGAAGGGGGTCAGTTGTTTTAAGTACAAAAGTTGCTTGTTTTTTTCCTAGGAATCATGGGGATTTTTGTTTTCTTTTCTTTTTGCATTGCTGGGAATCAAACTCAAGGCCTCATGAAAGGAAGTTTGTTGTTTAAGTATTTACAGCATCAGAGGCACTGCTTCCAACTTGGAAGCAGCGAGTTACTCACTCCTACAAATCCTTGAATTAATACCATCAGCATTTACTCTAAGACCCCTTCTCTCTCTAAGCTTTCAGGGCTCATAGTCCTGCTTTTGAAGGATTTTTAAAAAAATTTTGGGTTATTGTTTTTTTTCAAGTTATTGCATGATCCTGCCAGCTAATGCAGCCATTCTTCCTTCTTTGTGAACCTTTGAATAAGTCTATGCATCCATTATGCAATGATTTCAAGGTTTAAATCTAAAGGGCAACTTTAGTTCCAAGTCCTTTGTGGGAAGTCCGCTCAGAGGCTCCCAAATGCTGACAGCAGCAGTGAGACAGGACTGCTCTGGTGGAAGCTGCATTCTCATTTCTGAAGATTTTCCTGACTGGCTCTCCAGCTACACAAACAGAGACTGTCCCCAGCAGATTCTAAGCCGTCTACTGAAAACTAAAGGATAACAAACACTGTTTCTGTAGCTACCAAAGAGACAGCCTGCTTGCAGAGAGATCTGCAGACTCGCTGGCTGTGCCAGCTCCGGGGGAGTGGGTGCGTAGTGTGAGGCAGTTTTGTTTCTTGGCACTGTGCCATAGATCCAGGCAGCAACAGCAACAGCAGCGGTTCCTACTCATGGAGAGTTTCCAGGATGCCTAGGAGTCTCCTGCTGAAAACAACTCATGAAAGAGATGGTTAGAAGTACTACCAGCTAGAGTACCCAAGATTTAAAGGAAGATAGTTCCCCAAAACCCTTGTACCCAGAGTTGTTACAAAACTTAAAATCAAGGAAAGGATGCCTTGCATCCTGCATGTGCTACATGACACATTGCACAGCAGGTCACAGGGAAAGAATAGTACAGTAGACCCTTGACTCACAAACTCAATTCATTTGCAAGGGCTGGTTACAACTCAAGTGTTCAGTTGAAGGCTCAGGATCCTGCACATGGCAGATGTCAGGACCCTTACAGAGACATTGGCCCAGATTTCTCAATTAACCCCACAGGGGAAAGGATGTTGTAATGTTTCTTCCAGAATTCTTTATGGTTTAAATCTGTATATGAGGTCATCTAGAAGCACAAGTGGCCAGTGTTCTGGTTGTAACTCAAGACCTTGTTCATAATTTAAAATTAAAATCCTAGTTGTAATCCAAGTTGTCCCTGGGTCAGGCCAGTCGTAACTCAAAGGTTCACTGTATAGACAGATTCCTCTTTTGCTTTTTGTGGGAATCTGGTAAAGCAGAATTTTTTCCAGCATTATTGGGCTACCATACAAGAAAGTACAATGTGAATTAAAGCCTGTGCCTCTTCAAACCCACTCTCCCCATCTCATTTCTGCAGGATGGAAAAAGTCTCAGGTAAGCACAGAGCTCTTGATGTAAGGATGAAAAACACTGGAGACAATTCAGTAACCAGTCTCTTCCTGGAGTGATCTCTAGATTTTGTGGGGAGAGAATAGTCAAACCAGGGCAGTCAAACTACAGGCTGGTTCTCTCCATTAAAATCCAGCCAGGGTTCTAGACTGCTAAGTCCTCTTTCTCAATATACTGTAATTTATTGCCATGTCCCACTTCCGTCCAACATTCACATGAGCGTTTGAGGGTTAACTAAGTAGGAAGGTTTGGCCCCTTTGTGCCTCCAGATTCTTGCAGGAGGTTTGTTTTTGTGAATATTCCCCACTGTGCACTCTCATCTTGTCTTAATCAGCCCTACCCATTGAGGTATGTTCCAGATTTTTCTCCTATATCTTTGGTTTGGCTCAGTACTCTAACCCCTCCACTGCAGAGTCTAAAAGCAGAGAGATGGCCAAAATAGGCAGTCAGGGAAGAGCACAGGCATTCCTATTGCATCTGCTCAGTGTTTCAGCCATCCTCATGTCAGAGAACCTCTCAAGGTTAAGAGCTGGGGTAGGAAGGATCTCCCTTTCCCTAGGAACTGTGTGAAAATAGGGTGAGATACAGGATAAGGTCTCTCTCAGAGGCTGAGTGCTGAAAGTCAGCTGTTGTTGAACATGAGTGTTCTCCATGGGCTGTGTGTGTGTGTGTGTGTGTGTGTGTGTGTGTGTGTGTGTGTATGTGTGTGTGTGTACATGCGTGCTGGGAATCAAATCCAGGGCCTTGTATGCATGTTAGGCAAGTGCTCCACCACAATGTATATGCTCAGACCCCTTGCAAGCTACATACAAACACAAACATAGGTGCACCTATAAATCACCACAGTATAAAGAGGTGAGGACAGAAGAAAAGCAGGTCACTGTTAGAGTCACCGCATGTGGTAAAATTAAAGGATAACAAGGCAGATGGTTGTTGCCCTTCTAGGGTAGACAGATTCCTTTTTGCCTAAGAATCCAACACCAAGATTAATAAAGACAATTCTGACACTTTAAGCACCACAAAATAAATACTTAGTAGTGCCCTGTGCACATATAACAAGAGATCCTTGTGTAATCCTTTTAAGTTAGGGAAATAGGTTAACTGCCAATCACTTTTTAATAACAAGAGAAGCAGAAGTTGCATTTCTCTTCCCTGTTCCTCAGGGCAACTAATACAAGAACAAACAGGGTTCAGTACCAGGAATAAAGTTGACTCATATGCTCAGGCTTTCTCTCCTTTTAGAACACACTGATTGAAGACTTGGAATGGGATGACATTCATTCTCACAGGGAAACGGATGAACTGGCCAAAGGAGAGAGAGATTAAGGAGGGAACAAGGAACACCAAGTGAAGAAATAAGAGGCAGTCACTATGACACTATTTTGGATAAAGCCTTTTCTCAGATGAAAAGCCTTCTCTGAGTCGGGTGTGGTGGTGCATGCCTGTAATCCCAGAATTCTGGGAAGTCGCAGTAGGAGAATTATAAACTCAAACCCAGCCCAGGCAATTCAGTAAGACCTTGTCTCAAAAAAAAAGTTTTTTTTAATTAAAAAATAAATAAATAAGAGCAGAGAACATAGCTCAGTGCAAAGGCCTTCTAGTCAATCCTCATATTGCAGAAAAGAACAACTCAAAATGAGGATCAGTAGGTATTATATATACTCCCAACATCTCAGGGGAAGAGAGAAGTTGTTACAACATGAACTGTATTTCTAAGACCTAGAATCAAATTTCTTAAGTCTAGCAGATTTAAAGACAAACTTGACAAGAGTCAAACTCTAAAACTCAGAATTACCTACAAAGAGTAGGCTTTTCCCAAGGTAGGAATCTCAATGGTCTGGTGAGTAACCTCAGGTCAAGAGATGAGAAACTAGAATCCAGAAGAGGTAGCCCAAAGTATACAAAAGAATGATAAGGAATTCATACATATTCCATATATTGACTTCAAACAAGTCATATGAAGAAAAACAGGACATGGTTAGTTCTTAAAGGCCTTTGCTGTCTCCTTCAGGGAGTTCTTGTAAAATTTTTTTTCCCCTTGCATTGTGTCTTTTCTATCTCTTCTGTTTTTAATTATCATTTAAGTTTGTTCTTGTTATTTAAATATTCATGTTTATTTAATTTAATTAATTTACTAATTTTGGTCCTGGGGATCAAACTAATGACCTTGCACTTGCCAAGCAGGCACCAGAACCACTAAGCTAAATCCCCAGCCCTTCATGTTTATTTTAATTTAAACTGTAATATTTGTTTTTATATAGGCTATTAGTTATACCTTCAATGACAACTGGCTCAGTGCCTGCTGATATTAAATCATTAAGAAATGTTTGAGAAGTAGGCTGTGACACATGCCTGTAAACTCAGCTACTCACGATGCTGAGGTAGAGGATTACAACTTAACTAGACCCTGTCTCAAAGTTTAAAAATTTTTTTAAAGAGTTGGGGATATAGTGCATTAGTAGAATATCCCTAGGCTCAACCTTTAGTACTGCCAAAACAATTATTTTATTTGATATTATAGGAGAATTGGGTTTCAAGGGTCAACAGCTGCAAGGTCTGGCAATACATAGGTCTGGCCAAGAATTTCCACGAGGCAAGACAACATTTGGCAATTACAAGGGCATTCCAGTGAAGTGAAGAGGAGTGTCCAGATTTTGCAATAGTTCTGCAAATAAAATAGATTTTTCTGTTGTGGCCAGGTTCTTTGAAAAATGTGGGTCTTCACCTTTATATCATGAAAGATAAAGTCCATTTCAAACTTAAACAGGAAAAGGTGACATTAATAAAGTTTCTGAATATTACTTGGCATTAGGATAGGCACTGTACATACAGAATATTTTGAAAAGTAAGATACTATTATGCTATTTCTCTGTAACCTCTATAGGAGGTAAATGTGCCCAGACATAAAATAATCAGATACTGATGTGAGTTTTTATTAAATTAGAAATTAAACATTACAATATCACTGTTGAGAAATGTGTCCTAAAGAAGGTATCTTTGGGCTGGGGTTATAGCTCAGTGGTTCCAGCACCTGTCTTGCACGCACAAGGGCCCATGTTTGATCCCTGGTTAACCATATACAATACTGGGCGTGGAGACTCACACCCAGGAGCAACCAGTACCACATACCACAGTGCCGGGCATGGTGGCTCACGCCTGTAATCCCAGCACTCGGGAGGCAGAGGCAGGAGGATTGCTGTGATGTGAGTTTGAAGCTGAGCTCAGGGCCAGCCTGAACTACAAAGTGAGACCCTGTCTCAAAAAACCTAAAAAAAAAAAAAAAAAGAAGGTATCTTTGAAAATTTTTGTTTTATTTTTTTCTTGAGATAATTCTCACTATGTATTTCAGGCTGGCCTTGAACCTGTCATCCACTCACCTCACCTCCTGAGTGCTGGGACTACAGGAAGGAGGTAACACTCTGAGGGGTCCTAGGAGTCCCCAGTTTTTTATGGTGATTTGTTCCATTACTTTGTAGGCATTGTAAAGAGAATAACATTTATTGCTCTAACTTCTCTTTGGACTTTATTCCCACCTATTTGAAATGAAAGATAGAACTTAGTTTACCTGGCAGAATCCTAAACTGTAGATTAGGCTTTGCTCTATTCAGGGACTCTGGTTCTTGCTGGTTCTTAGCAGTAACTTCTCTCATAACTAGAGTTACAGCACCTAACACTGTCCACTGTCTCCTTCTCAGTGAGGCCTCTCATATATATGGCCAGATTTTTAGTGAGAAATTTTTATGTACCTCAATCTGTATAACTTGGCTAATGCCTATTTAGATGAACACTGAACTTTAGGTTCATTTTGGACATGTGTGTGTGTGTGTGTGTGTGTGTGTAACTGGGGTTTCAACTCAGGGCCTTGTGTATGCTAGGCAGCAACTCTATCACGGAGCTATATATCATTATCTATCCATCTGTCCATCTATATCTCCTTAGTCCTTTTTTATTTTGAAGCAGAGACTTACTAAGCTGTCCTGCTGGCCTCATACTTGCAGTCCTCCAGCGTTAGCCTCCCAGCTAGCTGGGAATACAAGCATGTGCCACCATGCCTAGCTCACTAGGGACTTTTTACCATAAGTAAAAAACTTTCCGACATGGTCCTAGAAGCAAGTTCTGGCATGAGAGTCACAGGGAAGGCAATATACTGGTAGCCTGTGGGTCTTTTATTTTAAATGTGTCTGGCTATAAGCCAAGATGTGTCATGGGCTTATCATCATCAGCTTTTGGTTGTGAGGCATATGATAGTCATCAGTTTCAGTTTTAAGATGTGAAGCAATGAAAAGGCCATTTCAGAAAAAGTAAAACAAAGCTAAGATTGGAGTAGATTAGGTGGCAAGCCAACCATAAGGCATTAAGCATCCACCTTGGTATTTGTATCAGATGAAAAGAGGAACTGCATGGCATGGACCTAGCATAGCTCCTGGCACTCAACCGTTAGTTCTCTTCCACTTGCACATAAATTTTACAGTTTACAGAGTGCTTTTGCATACATTCTGTCTGCCCCAAAAGACTGAGTCAGATATTTCCCTTGAAGTAGTGATCTGACCTCTCAAAAATAGCACTTGTGAAGAATTGCAAGGTTGAGGGTTGTGTTAGTCATCTTTCTTCTGCTAAAACAAGCATAGCTGGCATATACCAATGAAAAAAAAAAAAAAAAAGGTTACTTTGGCTGATGGTTTTAGAAGTTTCAGTCCATGGCTGGCTGGCTCTATGGCACAGGAAAGCTGCTCATGTCATGACAGCCACAAAACAGATTTAAGGATGAAGCAGAGAGTGAGGAAAAGAAAAGATCTTCCCTTCCAGGTGATGTCTTCTGTGACTGACTTCAACCAGCCTCCACCTCCTAATGGCGCATTCAGCTATGAACTCAGGGATGTATATTAATCCATCGTGTCCCTGGATCTAATTACCTTCCAAAAGTCTAACTTCCAAACACATTTTACACAAATCAAGAGTCATACTCAAGTCTTCAACATCAAACTGTGTTACTTTTCCCCTACACAGATCCTTCTATGGTCTTTTCCCAGATTTAAGACTGTGAAGACCTAGATTAGAGTACTAACTGTGGGATGGAAACAAGGCAATGAGGTTCTTGGAGCCCTCATTATTGCATTTCTTGATTAATAAATTAACAGTACTGCATTTTACCTCTTTCAAGACACATAGACCCTTATATTGTGACATTTCTGAAAACTCAGTGCATGTACAATGATAGTGTTTTTTAGTTGTTTTGGTAATAGAGCAATTTTGACATAGTTGTCATGGTTTGTTTATGCATAAACTTGGTTGCTATGACTGGTAGCATAAGCAGCAACTGAAACTCATATAGTTTAAATCTGGAATGTCCCCCAAAGGCTCATAAGTTAAAGGTTTGGTCTGTAGCTAGGGATAGTGCTGGAATCTTTAGGAGGAAGAGCTAGGACAGTGCAGGCCTAACCGTGAAGGATGTATTTTGTCCCCGGCTCCTCTTTCTCTCCAACCACCTGACCACCACAAGGTGAGCAGTTTTATTCCACTATGTCCTTCTGCTGTGATGTACTTACTGTCTCACCACAGGCCCAGGAACAGTAGAGCCACTCAGTCACCTGTGAAGTGAAACCTCTGAAACTGTGAGCCAAAGTAGGGCTTTGTTCCTCCGAGTTGAGTTTTTCAGGCATTTGTTACAGTGATGGAAAGGTGCCTAACCCAGGAAATCAGTACAGAGAAGTGGGACATGGCTATGACTATATCTGATGGCATCATTCAAAAACCCTTGGCATTGCTTTGTAGAAGTTCAGAAAAGTTGGACGAAGTAGGGTAGAGAAAGCTTACAGCTACTATGAACAGAGCTTGCTGAGAAATTCTGACGGTTGCTCAGAAGATCAGAATGCTGATAAGAATATGGACAATACAGCTATACCCCTGAGGTTTTAAATGGGAATGGGAACTCTACTGGAAATTGGACTAGAGGCCATTTAAATTACATTCTAATACAAAAAAACAAAAAACAAAAAACCTAATCTGTGGGAGATAGGAGAAGAGGACGTAGACAGAACTCTTGTGGCAAGCTCCAGTCGCCTGTGAGTCCCACAGCAAAAGAATTAACAACCAACAAACAACAAAACCCAAACCTTGAGAAAAAGGCTGAGTCTGGGCTACACTCTTGCTACTTTGAGCAGCAGCAGCAGAAGGCCCAATAACTCAAGCTCACCCCACTTTTATTCCCTTTATTTGGTACCAAGCCTTCACATCCAAAATCTGAGCAGCATAAGGCAGGGCAGATATCTGCAATAATGCCTATAGTTGAAGCTCTGCAGGGTAGGGCTGATACTGATAATAATCCTTGCAGTAGAAGATCCTGAAGGGTGGGACAGATGTCCTCAATAATCCCAGTTAGTTGATCCTGCAGGGCAGGGCAGGGCAAGACGGGGCAGGGCAGACATCTAAAAGTCTTGGCAGTTCCCAACTTGCATCTAATTTTTTTTTTTTTAGGTTTTTTGAGACAGGGTCTCACTTTGTAGTTCAGGCTGGCCCTGAGCTCAGCCTCAAACTCACATCACAGTAATCCTTCTGCCTCTGCTTCCCGAGTGCTGGGATTACAGGTGTGAGCCACCACGCCCGGCACTGTGGTATGTGGTACTGTTGCTGCTGGGTACGAGTCTTCACACCCAGTATAATATGTGGTTTCCAGGATCAAACCTGGGTCCTTGCACTTGCAAGACAGGCATCAGAACCACTGAGTTATATCCCCGGCCCAACATCTAATTATTTTTGGTTTGTTTTTGGAGTGAGGTCCTTATTATGTAGTTCAGGTCTTGTTAATACAGTTTTTTTGTTTGTTTGTTTGTTTGCTTTTTTGAAACAGGGTCTCGCTTTGTAGTTCAGGGTGGTCCTGAGCTCAGCCTCAAACTCACATCAAAGTAATCCTCCTGCCTCTGCCTCCTGAGTGCTGGGATTACAGGCCTGTGCTATCACGCCCCACACTGTGGTATGTGGTACTGGTTGCTGCTGGGTGTGGTTACCTCAACTGGACAGGCACAGAACCACTGAGCTAAATCCCCAGCCCTTGTTTTTATTTTTTGAGACAGAGTCTTGCTTTGTAGTTCAGGTTGGCCCTGAACTCATTACGTAGCCCAGGCTAGCCTCTAACTCACAGCAATCCTCCTGCTGCAGCCTCCTAAATTCTAGGATTACAAACATAAGCCACTATGCCTGCTACCATCTAAATTTTGTCTGTTCCCTGGGACTTTGAGGCTGACTCTAAAAGCAAGGGATTAATCGGGCAGAGAAAACTTTAAAACACAATAGCATTCAGGCTGAACCATGGATATTACTGGTGGCTTTTAACTAGATTTACTATGAGAGGAGGGTGTGGTTCCTGAAGAGATTAGTGCCATAAAAAAAAAGCGGTAAATACTTTGCACCAGACAATAAGAAAGATGTGTTAAGGGGATATTAAGAATTGACTTGGCCACTGCGGGTGGTGGCTCACAGCTGGGAGACAGAGGTAGGAGGATTGCTTAGACCTTGTACCTCAAAGGCCTAAGGGTATAAAAGTATTAAACTCGTTTAAAAGACCTAGAGAACCCCTGAGCATATGCCTCACTTCCTCACTCAGGGTTACCTGGGAAGTTGTTCCCCCAGGATTCTTGTCACCCTGCTTAGCTCAAGGACTCTCTAGGCTATTGCATCCTTGGTCTAAGTAGTTCCAGCTAGTACTCAACTTGGTGGCAGACTTTGGTGCATGGTTTCATCCCATAATGCTAGTTTTGCAGGCATGCAGAATGTCAGAGTATTGAGGTTACAGAGACTTCCACCTAGATTTTAAAGATAGGCCTGAGAGGCTAAGCAGTGTGCAGTAGAGCTAAAATCAATGTATTTAGCCTCTGAAAGGACATTGGGTGAAGCTGTGAGAGTGAAAGAAAAGCTGCAGGGCCAGGGATTTAGCTCAGTGGTTCTAGTGCCTATTTTGCAAGTGCAAGGGCCCGGGTTCGATCCCCGGTAACCACATACCATACTGGGTGTGGAGACTCACGCCCAGCAGCAACCAGTACCACATACCACAGTGCCGGGCGTGGTGGCTCACACCTGTAATCCCAGCACTCGGGAGGCAGAGGCAGGAGGATTGCTGTGATGTGAGTTTGAGGCTGAGCTCAGGACCAGCCTGAATCACAAAGCGAGACTCTGTCTCAAAAAAAAAAAAAAAGTCAATGAATTTAGGGCTGCAGAGATAAAGCTCAGTAGTAGCATATGTGCTTAGCATGCATAAGGTTCTGGGTTTGATCTCAGCACCACAAATAAAAATTTTTAAGAAGTCAATGTATACAAATAAAGCTGGGTAAGTCCTTTTAATAAGGACTGAATGGTAGGAAAGCATTATACCAAATTAATTTACAGCATTTTTAGTAGTATATATTACTGTTTTTTAGCAAAAATTTATATTCCTTATAAGCAATAATATCTTAATTGAATAAGAATGGTCATAGAGTATTTGTATAAATGCTTTATAATATACATATTACTCTCATTTTATTATCACAATAATCTTTCTCTTTTTTTTAGGTTTTTTGAGACAGGGTCTCGCTTTGTAGTTCAGGCTAGCCTTGAGCTCAGCCTCAAACTCACATCTCGCAATCCTCCTGCCTCTGCCTCCGGAGTGCTGGGATTACAGGCGTGAGCCACCATGCCCGGCACTGTGGTATGTGGTACTGGTTGCTGCTGAGGTGAGTCTCCACATCCAGTGTTGTTATGTGGTTACTGGGGATTGAACCCGGGCCCTTGCGCTTGCAAGACAGGCTCCAGAACCACTGAGCTAAATCCCCAGCCCTATCACAATAATCTTAAAATATTTGTAGCAAGTTTTATTTATTTTTTGGACAGTACTAGGCATTAAATCCCAGTATTGAGCTGTATTCCCAAACCTTTTTATTTTCAAACGGAGTCTCACTGTGTTGGCCAGCCTGGTCTGAACACAGAATTCTCCTGTCTGGGCTTCCTGAGTAGCTGAGATTAAAGGCCTGTGCCCTCATATCTGGTTTAGTAACAAAATACAAGCTCCAATTTTACCTATGGGAAAGTTAAATAGATTAAATAACCTACTCAAATACCACAGAATTGAGACTCAAGGACTCCTCCAAATTTAGTCATTTAGGATTAAGCCTTAATCTCTTCTCTTTCTAAATGTCAATATTTGTGGCAACTTTAGAACTACTGCTAAAAACAAATAAATAAAGAAGCATGTGTGATGAGGAGACTGAATATACCAGTTCAGAACAAATGGGGAACATGGCTCCCATTTGGCAAGAAAGCTGAATTTTCAGGATTTTAACCGTAACAGATCCCAATTACAAAGACCCTAGTATCATGCCTACCATATACAAGATGCTATTAAATAAATAACAGGCATTATATCACTGAGGGCAGCTAGCATGAGAACTCTCAGTGATTTAAACAACAAAAATAAACCACTAAATCATCTAGACTGGGCTAGACAATGTAATCCTCCTGCCTCAGTGTTCCAGAATGCTGAGATTTCAGATCTGTGCCATAATGCCCAGAATAAAGCCCATTTTGATGAGGTCTCAGATGGAAATGAAGAATAAGTATCTGAAAACTGGCAGAAAGGTCATTTTTGTTATAAAGTGACAAAGAACTTGGATGAATTGTATCTACATCCCAATGCTTTGCGGAACACAGACCTTGTGAAAAATGAATTAAAATATCTTATGGGAGAAATATCTAGGCAAGCACTTGGTAAGCTGAGGATTGCTGAGAGTTCAAGGCCAGGTGGGCTACATAGTAAAAGGTGAAAAATGTATACAAACTGAAGAGAAACCAGAGTATTGGGCTACATAGTAAATTCAAGACTAGCCTGGACCTACACAGCAAAATCCTGTCTTAAAAAAAAGAAGTTAAAATAACAATAATAATTTTTTTTAAAAAAGAAAGAAAGAAAGAAAAGAAATATGTAAGCAAAGTGCTGAGAGGGTTATGTGACTTTTTTTAATTGCTAAAATGTGATAATCAAAAGGGAAACAGACCTTAAAGATTTGGGAAACTCTCCCTCTGGCCAGGCTGTAAAATCCTTGGACAGAGAACACCAAAGGTGTGGCCTGAGTAGCCACTGGACAAGGAGATTAGTATGGCTAGAATGAAACTAAATGCTATTCATCAGGACAATGGAAGAATGACTCTGAGGCATTTCGGAGATCTCTGAGGCAGCCAGCCCCATCAGAGGCCCAGAGAGGGGTTTTGAGAGCAGGATATTTTCAAAGGAGGTGCCCATGCGACATATGAGGCCTAAGGCTCACTAGCTGGCACTGGCTCTTGTGTCTGCTCCCGCATTCCAATGCAGCACTCCTTCCTTGCCCAGCCTCGCTACAGCTCAGGGGTAAACTTAGTGTCCTTGTGGCTCCAATTCTGTTTTGTTGTGGTTGTTGTTTCCAATGTTTTGGATTTTTTGAGATGGAGTCTCACTATGGGATTCAGATGTGTGCCACCACACCTGGCTTTGGGGCACACCTGTAGGCTTTTAGGGTACAAGAGAGCTTCCATAAGGTAGGAGCTCCTACCTCTGCCTAGATTGCAAAGGGTATCTTAAAAAGCCTTGGGGCATAAACAGAGAACTGCCAGAGGAACAGGGCAGCTGCAGAGAGCCTGCCCTACAGCAATGGCCAGTGGAGTAATCTTGCCACTGAGAGCCCTACAAGGCCAATGAGTAGAGAAGGGTTACAGAGACAGAGCTACCTCCAAGACTCCAGAGCTGTGGAGCCACTGAGGGTAACAGAAACAGGCACAGACACCCAAACCCTGACGTATAGTGTGGCACTCCCAGTGATCCATAGAATGGGGCTGCTCGGGGTCTTGAAAGTGGGATGCTGAGTCAAAGATTATTCTGCAGCCTCGAGACTTACTGCTGTCCGCCCTATTGGGTTTTAGAAATACTTGGGATCTCTTACCCCTTTCTTCTTGCCTTTTTGCCACTTTTCAGAATGGGAATGCCCATCGTATGCCTCTCTTTTGAAGCATATAACTTGTTTGATTTCACAGGCTCAAAACTGCAAAGGACTTTGCCTAAGGATGGACTGTACCTTTAGTTTCCTCTTATTTAGAAGTCTGGAAGAGACTTTCAATGTAAGACTTTAAAGTTGATTCTAGAACAAGTTAAGGGAGCTTTGAAGCTATTGAAATGAAATGATTTTTTTTTTTTTTTTTTTTGTACTAGGAGTCAAACTCAAGGCCTAGCAGTTTGCCAGGCAGGTGTTATGCCGCTGAGGCATATTCCTGGTCCTTTAATGAATATCTTTTACATGTGAGAAAGATATGAATTTTGGAGGGCCAGGGATGGTTTGAATGTTGTCTCCTCCAAAGTTTATGAAACTTAATAACTAATGCAGCAGTTTTAAGAAGAGATGATTAGAACATGATTCACTAATCATGAATGAATTAATACCTTATAAAAAGGCTTGTCAGGATAAGTTTATTCCTTTGATCCCTTCTTCCGTGTGAGGACACAGTACTTGGGCCCTGCAAAAACTGCAGTACCAAGACCCTTGGAATAGTGAGTAGCTCTCATTAGACACTGAACTTGCTCTGCCTTGATCTTAGACTTCTCAGCCTCCATTCAGACTGTGAGAAACAAATTTCAATTATTTTAAAAATACCTAGCCTCAGGTATTTTTTTTTAAAATAACAGCGCTAACAGACTAAACGATTTAGTTGATGCTGCTGGGCCTGGTGGCTGTGATCCCAGCCTTCAGAAGATAGGGATGAGGATCACAAACTGGAGGCCAGCTTAAGCTATGCTGGACATTGAAATCCAGCCTTAGCTGCATAGCAAGAGCCTGTCAAAACAAGGAAAGAAGGAAAGGAAGGAAGAGAGGGAGGGAGGGAGAGAAAGATTGGCTCAGTAAATGGTTTGACTCAGACATGTTTTGTAGCTGGACAATGTAGAACATATAATTTCTGAGACTGTTGTGAAAGGTAGAAGGTTGGGGGAGGACATTAACATATACAGTGATACCTCAGTCATCAAACTCAATTAATTAAATTTGTATTGGAACACCAAAAAGTTCTAGAACTGAACATATTTTTCTCCTAAGAAATAATGAAGGGGCCAGAGAAGAAGCTCAGGGTGCTGGGCCTGCCTGGCAAGCAAAAGGTCTTGAGTTTGATCTCCAGTACTGAGGGGGAAAAAAGGAAACAATGGGAAGCCAGATGATTGATTCTGAGGCTCAAGAATCACACTTACAAATTCATTTATCCAGAGCTTTTTTTTTTTTTTTTTTTTTTTTGAGACAGGGTCTCACTTTGTAGTTCAGGCTGGCCCTGAGTGAGCTTACTGTGTAGCCCAGGCAATTCTCCTGTCTCTGCTTCCCGAGTGCTGGTATTATCGGCATGAACCACCACTCCCGGCTTCTCTTAGCTTTAATGCTGGTGTCACTAACTTCCTTGGAGAAATGATTATATTTTACATAAAGCAGGAAGAGAAAAGCACAATGACAAATGTTTCAACACATGAACACAGCACTGTATGTTGTCTGGGTGACAGCGGTGCTAGACTGAAGAGTCACCCCTTTGTGTCTGCAGGGAGATATGATGACATGTGACTCACCCTCAGCCATGCACTTTTCTCAGATCAGATTTTTAGTTCAACTATCCAGTATAGTTACCTTCACCAAGCAAAAGTTTTGAACTTTGCCATTGGAGTAGTAGAAAGTACAAGCTTGGTGCTATTAGACAAGTGAGATATCACTGTACCTTTCTCAGCCTGACATGATTCATATCATTTCCTTCAGAGGCTATTACTAGTAGAAACCATGTATTCCCACCCTACTTCAAACCAGGAACAGTATTTAGTGAGTCCTGTCTACCCCATAATAGTCCTATGATTACTTCTTTGAGGGCAATAAGCTGTGTTATACATTGATATTTTCCAAATTGTTGAATCACCAATCAATGAAATAATAAATGCCATCTGAGACCGGTTTTTCTTCTTTCAATTATGAATCTACCCTGAAAAGTTTCTAGATATAATTGGACATTCAAGTTCAGGTTAATATTTCACAGACAACTAGAGTTAATAAAGAAAAGGTATTTTGGTAAGAATTTATTTGAGGTTGACAAGTTCACTTTTTTATTTGTGGTCTATTTTTATTAGGGGATGTTTGCAGTACACAGTGGTTATATTCATCATGAGGAACTGGGACATGTACACAGCTCATCTTAATTCCTTTTATGTCCCTTTCTGCTAGCTTCCCTCCATTCTCATTCTCAAATATAGCTAGAGATTAAATGAACTCTTTTCATGAGGAGCCCAATTATTTTTAAAGTTTGACTAAGATTTTAGGAAATACAACACTCAACGCTAAAGGTAAGCCTAGATTTCTGATTTCATTTAACAGTAAACAGATTACATTCTTCTTAGGAATGACTGCTTAAAAATGAGGAGGAGCGGGAGGAGTAGGAGGATTTAGATTGTTCATATAACTAATTAAAATTTTTATTTTATTTATGGTACCAAGGATTGAAACTAGGGCCTTCACACTGAGCTACAGTCCCAGTCCTGTACAGTTTTTTTTTTTTTTTAGGTTTTTTGGAGACAGGGTCTCGCTTTGTGGTTCAGGCTGGCCCTGAGCTCAGCCTCAAACTCACATCACAATTCTCCTGCCTCTGCCTCCCGAGTGCTGGGATTACAGGCGTGAGCCACCACGCCCGGCACTGTGGCATGTGGTACTGGTTGCTGCTGGGTGTGGGTCTCCACACCCAGTATTGTTATGTGGTTACTGGGGAATCGAACCCGGGTCCTTGCGCTTGCAAGACAGGCGCCGGAACCACTGAGCTAACTCCCCGGCCCTCCTGTACAGTTTTTGAGACAGGGTCTTGCTAAATTGCTCAGGGAGAACTCAATTTTGCTACTCTCCTGCTTCTGCCTCCCAAAGTGCTGGGATTACAGGCAGGTGCCACCACAACCTGTGGAAGTATTTTATACATATATATACATCTACATTTGCTGAAGAAGGTGATCGCGACTGAAATTTTTCTGAAAGATGATGAAAGGCAGAGCAAGATTCATTTTTAAATTTGCTTCACTTTAGTGAAGTTAAAATCAAGGGCCTAGGCCAAGTGCACAGTTACTTTAAGTTTTGTTACAGGTTTATGTCTTAAGATAAAGCAAGGATCTATTGTGCATTCAGATTAAGCTTTGGGGACTAACATGGGTCCCCAAAAAAGATGACAGCTAAAAGGATGACAGCTTCTTGTAATCAAAATAATGAGAAAACACTGGAATTCTAGTCACTCTTGTTGGGGAGGTAAAGAATGAGATGTGGAATTTATTGCAGCATAGATTCTGCTTTTTTTTTTTTGAGACAGGGTCTCGCTGGCCCTGAGCTCAGCCTCAAACTCACATCATAGCAGTTCTCTTGCCTCTGCCTCTTGGAATGCTGGGATTATAGGCATGAGCCACCATTCCTGGCACTGTGGTATGTGTTACTGATTGCTGCTGGGCATGAGTCTCCACGCCCAGTATTATATGTGGTTGGAAGACAGGCGCCGGAACTACTGAGCTAAATCCCCAGCTCCACAGCTTCTTAAGAATTTGCCAGGAAAATAAAGACAACCAGATAAAAGTGGTTTTTCATTGAGCAACTCTATGTAAAATGTTGACAACAATTCCTGGTACACAGAACATCCTATTAAGTGTTGGCTACTATGTTGGGCTTGGGGGCACACAAAGTAGGACTGTAATCTCAGCACTCTGGGAATCTGAGGCTTGAAAATTTGAGCCCAGAAACTAGCAAATGTAGCAATTTAGTGATCTTGTCTCAAAAAAAAAAAAAAAAAAAAAGAATAAAAAAGGCCCTGGGTTTAATACAGAAAAAAAAAAAGTGTTAGCTGCTATGTATCATCATTATTACACTGACAGCAGCTACTTGGAAATAACCAACAAATATTTATTAGCCATACATGTACATCCATATGTGTTAAATTGTCTGATAACAAGAAATATAACAGTTTTGTTTGTAAGACATTTCTAGTGATATACTTTGAGGGAGAAAAGATAAAAAGTTAAACAGTGAAAAAATAATGTTGTTTCTTTGCAACAATGTCCTCTACTAGTTCAAAGGCTGAGTTAAGTAGATAACCTGTTGCTTTCCAAACAAGTTAAAAACAAAACTCATCAATATGTAAGATTATAATCACAAATTATATGGTAATAATGTACTGCTTTTCAACAATTCTGGTGCCATAAAGTTTAACTGAACCAGACTTCACATGTCTTTTGAACTGAGAAGACACTAGAGAGTAACTACCTGTGTAATTCTTTTCCTGATGAAGGCAGAAGGCCAGAGGGCACAGCCCGGAGAGAGACTGAACACCAGCTCCGTGTCACGGAGCGTCCTTAGCCTTCACTCTGCGTGCTGCCGCTTCTGAATGCCTGTGTTCTGGACACTTTCCAGTCTATAAAAACAAAGTGTGGAGGGGGGTAAAGGAAATTATTCTACAGCTGTACTGGATGTTTAACAAATGAAAAATATTCTTTAATGAGTTAAAATTGTCTTGTAATCTCTTTGAAAAGGAGTCAGCAAACATTTCAAAAGAAGGAACCATGCCCAGTGTGGTAGGCCATGCTCATAATCACAAAACTCTGGAGGCTGAGGCAGGAAAGCCAGCCTGAGACACAAGACCTTGTTTCCAAAAGAGAAAAAGCCAATTCCTAGTAGACAGTGTCTTAAAAAGATTAACTTTCTAAATTGACAGGAAGTCACACCAAACACTAACACAAAATTTAAATCTCCTGTCAACGTATCCACAGAGAAATTTGTTCTTTATTTAAACTTTACCACCTGCCTAAGGCATGAAAGTTATTAGATCCTAAACCTTTCTTATCTATATTAAAATATATCACTCTCAGCTTTCTCCTCCATGAAAAGAATATACTTTGACTCAATGAAAAGATTTCTAGATGAACATATACAGATTATATCATAAAATATATGGCTATCCAATACTCTTAATATAATTGCTGTATTCTATGGCTTTTTCTTTTCTTTGCAGTTCTGAGGATTGTAGCCCCCCCCCCCATAACCCTCCTTTTAAACTATATTTTGGATAAGGTCTTGCTAAGTTGTCCAGGCTAGCTTCAAATTTAAAATCTTTCTGCCTCAGCCTCCCAAATAACTGATTATTGGCTTGACTAACATTCCAAAGCCTTTGCACCATAAATAGACAAGTATTATGAGTTAGAATTTCCTGGATATTAAAGGTATAAAAACTGCAATATATATGTATATTGCAGATGGGATTTTTAGTTGGAATAGTGAGTAGCTCTCATTATATATATATATATATATATATATAAATATATATATATATATATATATATAAATATATATATATATATATATATATTTTTTTTTTTGTATTAGGGATCAAACCCACATCTTCTACTTGCAAGGCCAGGCAGCATCACCACTGAGCTAAATCTCTGGTCCCTAACTGTATAGATTTTTACTTGAAGTCCTTATAACACCAGCAGATCCACTAATATCCCTAAAGAACTCTTCCCATGGATCAGTAAGGTTATGAATGTTAAAGGCTTATGTAATGTTAAAAAACAACAACAAAACAAGAAAGATGTAGATCTTCCACAGGGTTAGAGGAAGATAAGGAATTTAATTTGCAAGCCAATGCTTTTTTCAAAATAACCATGCAACCTAGGAAGAAAATGGGAAATGAAATATATACAAAAATTTGGGCTAGACATGGTAGCATTCAGGAGGCTGAGGCAAGAAAATCACTGTAAACTAAAGGTCAGCTGGGCTACATAATGAGACTGTCTCAAAAAAAAAAAAAAATTGGATTGGGAGCTGGCCTTCCTAAACAATTTTCTTTCTTTTCTTTTTGAGACAGGGTCTTGCTTTGTAGTTCTGGCTGGCCCTGAGCTCAGCCTCAAACTCATATCACAGCAATCCTCCTGCCTCTGCCTCCTGAGAGCTGGGATTACCCAGTCATGAGCCACCACGTCCCACACTGTGGTATGTGGTACTGATTGCTGCTGGGTGTGAGTCTCCACGCCCAGTATTGTATGTGGTTACCGGGGGATCAAACCCGGGCCCTTGCGCTTGCAACACAGGTGCCAGAACCACTAAGCTAAATCCCCAGCCCCTAAACAATTTTCTTTTTTTTTTAGGTTTTTTTGAGACAGGGTCTCGCTTTGTGGTTCAGGCTGGCTCTGAGCTCAGCCTCCAACTCACATCACAATCCTCCTGCCTCTGCCTCCCGAGTGTTGGGATTACAGGCGTGAGCCACCACGCCCAGCACTGTGGTATGTGGTACTGGTTGCTGCTGGGTGTGGGTCTCCACACCAGTATTGTTATGTGGTTACCGGGGAATCGAACCCGGGGCCTTGCGCTTGGAAGACAGGCGCCGGAACCACTGAGCTAAGTCCCCGGCCCCCTAAACAATTTTCTTAAGGGTGAAAAATAATTATGTACAAAGAATGTGGTTAGCAAATAATTATGAATTAATTCACATTAAAAAATTAAAACTATTTCCTTGAGCAGTGGTAATGAACCTATGGCCCTCGTGCTGTAGCAGGTTGTTTATATCACAAAAACCTTACTGTTATGGATTGTGTTTAGTTGTCCCCCCAAAACTTCATGTGGTCATAGGCTATTTTGGAGATGGCTGAATCTAGAGTGTGTGATTACTTCAGAGTGAGGCCAGGCCTGAGGGCACCAGGATTAAGGTAGTGGGTGTCATCTGTCCTAAGCAGTCTGAACAAGATATAGAGGGGTAGGAAGATGCTGTGAAAGTCCCTTGCTCCTTTTGGTACCTTCTGGCTGCTATGACGTGCTTCTCCCTGGTAAGGCCTGTCTGTCACACCACCCTGCTTTGGAGCCAGCTGATTATGGACTGAAATCTCTAGGAACTGTAAACCAAATAAACTTTTCCTCTTTAACCCTGGACATCAGGTATTTTCTCAGAAATGAGAGAAAAGTAAATAAGACACTGCCCTTGAGTCTCCTTCCTACTGTATGGAATCTAGTGTCTCATAAATGCCAGGGAAATATTTTTCTACTGAATTATGTCCCCAGCCCAAGAAAAAGCATTTTCTTTGAAGAAACAGCACATACAAAGATTCAGGATGGAACTGTGAAATAGCCATGTGTTTTCCTACTTCTTGCCTTCCTCTTCATCTACATCCTTTCCTATGACCTCAGAATTTTGAACAAATTGAATAAATAAATAATAATAATAAAGCCCTAGCATTTAAGAACATGGTATGCGGTAAGTACATCTAGGCTTAAAACTCAGCTTTAGGGGCCGGGGAGTTAGCTCAGTGGTTCCGGCGCCTGTCTTGCAAGCGCAAGGGCCCCAGTTCGATTCCCCGGTAACCACATAACAATACTGGGTCACCCAGCAGCAACCAGTACCACATACCACAGCACTAGGCGTGGTAGCTCACGCCTGTCATCCCAGCACTCGGGAGGCAGAGGCAGGAGGATTGTGATGTGAGTTGGAGGCTGAGCTCAGGGCCAGCCTGAACCACAAAGCGAGACCCTGTCTCAAAAAAAACAAAAAAAAAAAAACTCAGCTTTATATTCTTATTAACAAAAAAATCATTCAATATGTGACTAAGCATAAAAATACCCTCGTGACACACCTGTAAAAATGGGGGGGATGGACTAGAATTGCCCTAGGTTCTCAGTAGGACTTTGTTTAGGAGTACACTTGCAGAGCGTGGGAGTTTTCCTGGGAACTCTTCGTGTCTATGCCTCTCATTCCCCTGGATTCTGAGTGGTCTTAGTGGCCACCAAAGCCTAAATTATGTTTTCCTATGTTATGGTTAAAGCATGCTTGGACTGTTCCATGCATGATGTGGTCTTGTCTGGGCTGATCAAGTGAGTGACTAGTGAGACAGAGGTTACATTTGCTAGAGCTAGAAAGCTCCCAGATTGACTAATCTTTTAATTGGAAATAGAAATAAAACCCCATTACCTAGCCTGCCTAGGCCTGAGGGAGCATGAGATGAAGGTCGTTCCTAGTCTTCTACTTGGATGGCCATGCTGCTGTTGCCTATCTGCAATTTATGGCTTTGTGCTCTCATCGGACCCTTGCACAACATGTAATATCTCATATTCTAATTCCTGCTGTGGCTAGTGTACGTGAGACAAAGTAGCAAGGTGTGTCTATGAGGGAATGATAAAAACAATACAGTAGTTCCAATAGAGAATCTTGCTAAACTGCCTAGGCTAAACTCAAATTTTCAGTCCTCCTGCCTCAGCCTCCCACAGTGCTGAGATTAGAGGTATGCACCACCAGACATCGTTCAGTCTAGTTTTTAAATACTGCAGCAGAGACCATACTGGAGCATCCTAGCCTGCTGCTGTGTTTTGTTTGCTTCACTCCCCCGCCTACTTGCCAGCTCCTCACTTGCTAGCCTCCACACCATTTCCTGTACTTGTTGGCTCTTCTTTCTATTGATTTAAAACCAAGTGCAAGGAGTTTTATGGATTCTATTTTCTTTTGGATAAATGAAAAATATATTATTTAGTAATGTCAGCTGGGCTCAGTGGTGCACACCTACAAATCCCAGAAGTCAGCAGGCTAAATTAGGAGGATCACTGTAAATTCAAGGCCTCGCCAGGTTACAAAGTGAGTATAAGGCCAGTCTTCCTGAACTACACGGCAAGACCCTGTCTCAAAAACAAGCAAACTCAGATATAGTCCTATACACAGAAGTGTTTCATGAAGTACATTTTAAATGCTTGTATTTTTTTTTTTTTTTTTGGTACCAGGGATTGAACTCAAGACCTTGTGCTTGTGAGGCATGCATGGTGCCACTGAGCTAGATTCCTGGCCCTAAATGTTTGAATGTTGATCTGTAGAAAGATAGGAGATCCTATCTCCTCACATTGCTCACCATTCTTTATTGTCATATACTGGGCTGGTTAACTTTTTTCTAGGCCTTGATGTCTTTTCAGTTTGCATCCTTCATTCAGGTACAGTTTAAATCCAGAGTAGGGAGAGTGGAGTGCCAATAAACAAATGTATAAAACATGACCCCTTCTCTTCATTTTTGCTTCTCTAGGAACAGGCAGAGGCCACTTCTCCTACTGGTAAGGAGGCCCTCAACAATTCCTAACTCCTCCTAAGACCGTACTCTAGAAGGTATATTCAGAAGCGCCATCTTTCAACTGTCCTGTGTTCCAAGTTTTTCTGTGTGAGGATTATCTTCTCTGAATGGTGCATAATGAGAACATCTAACTTATTTAGGGAAAGCTTTATACCCTACCACAGGGGTATGGCCTTATTATACATCCACAAAAAGATAATCATATCCAAGTACAGTAACAGTCTAAATCCACGATTGTGCAAAAGGTTAGGTGAGGGCAGGCAAGGTCTCCCTCTACTAATACACAACTTAGAAACAGATGGTAGCTCCTGGACCTCACCTGGGTATGTGAGTCACATGTAACACATAGTACTCAAACTCATGGCAAATTTAGGTGTCTCTGACGTAATGAGAAATTGAGTTCTCCCTAGGGCTAAGGATTGCCCAGGCTTTCCTGAACACTAGGCAAGTACTCTACCACTGAGCTACTCTACACCTCTATGTTATCTTAACATTAAACTATTAAAAAAATGTGCCAATGTCCCTCCCCCAATTTAGCTGCCTAGAGTTACACATTACTCAAATTTAGATGAGCAGGGGTAGTTCTCTGTAGTGCAATCTTTTGATCTCAAAGACAGTGTTGTTCACAATGGTTGTTAGCTCTGTCAAGAGTCTAAGTTGGATAGCCTCAAACTTTACACATATATCTCCTATTGTATCAACATTAAAAATGACAACTTCTAGGGCCGGGGAGTTAGCTCAGTGGTTCCGGCGCCTATCTTCCAAGCAGGGACCCGGGTTCGATTCCCCGGTAACCACATAACAATACTGGGTGTGGAGACTCACACCCAGCAGCAACCAGTACCACATACCACAGTGCTGGGCGTGGTGGCTCACGCCTGTAATCCCAGCACTCGGGAGGCAGAGGCAGGAGGATTGCTGTGATGTGAGTTGGAGGCTGAGCTCAGGGCCAGCCTGAACCACAAAGCGAGACCCTGTCTCAAAAAAAAAAAACCTTAAAAAAAAAAAAATGACAACTTCTACTCATGTATTTTTGGTGAAAAGTCAAAGATGACTACTTCCTGACAATTCCAGACAACACTACTTATGTGACCTTGGACCTTTTATGGAGATAGTGTATTTGTTTGCAAAATGGTGATTATACTAGTACCTCCTTCACAGCAGTGTTGCAAGGAATTAATGAGCTAATACATATGAAATGCTTAGAGCAATGCTTGCGTATTCAATAAATCTGAGCCGTCATCAATTTATTATTATTAATCCCTCCTCATTCTGTCTGTGTAAATATTTTATTATGGACAAAAATGGAGAAAAAAATGGAAGAAGAAAAGATGCTCAAGATTAGGACTTTAGTATTCAAGGTCAAGGAAAAGGAGAGGTTTAGCAAATAGAACTATATATAGAAGGAATGCTTGTTAGAGAAGATCCTAAACAGTGATATAGGTTACAAAGAGCAGGGCTCCAAACTGCCATGTGCTGGCAGAAACCAGCCATATCAGGTCACAGAATGGAGTGAGGGTATGGGAACTGGAGCACTATAAATAAAGACAGGCTTAGGCTGTCTGGTCAAAAAGAAACTGAATTAAGAGGATAAACATGTTATGGAGCAATATTCTCAGCTACTTGCCTTCTATTTGGACTGTGTTTACTACCTTTAAAATCTTAAACATCAGTTTATAATTTTTTTTCAGGTTTTTAAACTTTTTCCCTGTGGCACTAGAGATCAAATCTAAGTCCTTGCATATGCTAGTCAAACACCCTACCACTGAACGACACTTCACTCTAGCCTTTACAATTTACTTTTAAATCTAAATACATTTCAGACTATTATTATTATTATTGTTATTGGTGATACCATGGATGGAACTTGGGCCCTTGTGCCTGCAAGATAGGCACAGTGCTACTGAACTAAATCTCTGGCCAGACAATTACTAAGGAACAACATAAATGTCTTAACCTATCAACCCACTGAAAATGTTGCTTAAAATGTAGAAACAGTATTGATGATTTCTTGGAAAACATATTTATTTGTATGTCCATCAAAAAAATTCTCAAAGAAATCAAACAGGCAAAGAAACAAATTCATGGCTACTAAAACTGCCCAAACACACCAAAAACTCTGTGGCTAGGAAGAATCACTTTTACTAATTTGTCATGTTGAAATTTTTATGGCAAGGAATTTATTTTCTATTAAACTGTTTTGACCATTTATCTTACGGTAGCAGTGAACCACAGAAGTAAGTGTTTAGGGTATTAACCTACTGCAGGCTGAAGATAAGAGTCAAAAAAGGAGCAAGAGGTAGGAGAAATGGGGAGAGGTTAGGGTGGGGCTTGGAGTGCATCACACCAAAACTGAGTTATTCTTCAAAAAATGCAAAATTCTTCACAGATCTAGACTTAGGCCTTTGGAAGCATTAAGGCTATATGTGACATACAACATCAAATTAGACGAAGGTGCTATGAACGACAGAGTCAACATTAAAGAATATTTTTTGGTGTGAGGCACTGTGACACACACCTGTAATTCCAACACTCTGGGACCAGCATTCTGGGAGACTAAGGCAGGAAGATGGCAAGGTGTCCTCAGCAACTTAGTGAGACCTTGTCCCAAAATTTTAAATTTTTTTCAGGTTTTTAAATATTAAAATTTTTATTAGTACATGTTTTCAGTAAATAATGGTTACATCCAACCTGGGGAGTCTTAACACATCTTAATTCTTTTTACCTGCCCATTCCTCCTTCTTTTACTCTCCTCCACTTTTTTGAGAGGGCTGGGGATGTACCTCAGTGGAAGGTACTCCGTTCAATCCCCAGTACCAACAGGAAAAAAAAAAGTAGATTTTAGGATGAGCTTTACCTCCTTTACTCTAGTTGACTGCTTAGCAAACTTATTTTGGTGTTGCTTTTTGGGGCTCAAACTTAGGACCTTGTGCTTGCCAGGTGGGTGCAGTGCTGCTGAGCTACATCCCTGGCCCAGCAAACCATTTTTCATCATGGTTCAAAGATAAATTTCACTTTTCATATCCCCTATTAAATTACTATAAATTTATGGAGAGAATGTTCTTCATTGATTAAATAGTACTTGAAAAATACTTCTTTGATTTATTAATAAAATGGGGATAACAGTAACTTCCTAGTTCCTCCACTACAGAAACAATAATTGAGAGAATACATGTTGAGTAGTTTTAGCTCTCCAAAGAAAATACACCAATTTTTCTCCTTCCCAAAGCAGCTCAACCATTTAGTCATCTTGAAGAGTTCCTATACTGTTATTTTTCAATTTTGCATTTTTCATCCTGTCACTAACTTATTTTTGGAGTTGCTTAGTTTTTGCGTTTTGTTTTGTTTTTGTTTTTCTGTACTGGCAGCTGAATTCAGGGCCTTCACCCTGAGCTATATCCCCAGTCATTCCTTAATTGTTTTTTCATTCTGTGACAGGGTTCTGCTAAGCTGTTGAATTGCTCAGACTAGGCAGCAACTTTTGATCTACCTGCCTCAGTCTCCCAGAGTGCTGGGATTACAGGTGTGGGCCATCTCACCTAGATGCCACTAATTTCAAAAGTCATAACTTTACCTTGAACTCTCCAGATGCTGTGCCTAATTAAGCCTGCACATGGTACAACATTTTCCAGAGGCAGATAACATAACACCATAAAACTACCAATCTTTTAGCTGGATTTGTGGATTGTGAGGATTTTGCTGTAAAGTTCAAAGCCATTAGACAGCACCAAGACTGCTCTGGTTGTGAAAGACCCCTGTGGCAAGATGCTTTATCTTTTTTTTTTTTTGAGACAGGGTCTTGCTTTGTAGTTCAGGCTGGCCCTGAGCTCAGCCTCAAACTCACGTCACAGCAATCCTCCTGTATCTGCCTCCCAAGTGCTGGGATTACAGGCCTGAGTCTCCACGCGCAGTATTGTATGTGGTTATCAGGGATCGAACCTGGGCCCTTGCGCTTGCAAGACAGGTGCCGGACCCACTGAGCTAAATCCCCAGCCCAAGATGATTTATTTTAATAGAATATTGTATATACATTGTACAATAGAGAGCCTAGAGCTTTGTGATCTAGTTCTTCTGATCATGCCTTTCACTAGATAAGTGGCTTTAGAAAAATCCTTTACTTTTCTGGGCCTTAAATTCCATTTCTATAAAATGTAGGGGGTATGCTAGATACATCCTCCACTGTTTTAAATTTCTGATCTTATACTTCCTACTTTATTCTTCAGTGTCTCGGGGCTTACCTCAAGGAAAAAAATGTTGGCAGGAGAGTGAAGATTTTACTTGTACTATTACATTTTCACAAACTCATTCACTCACCCTATTACTACTTTTCAGCTATGAACCTTAGGGTTCTTTTGATTTTTTTCCTCATGCCCTCTATAAAGGCAAATAATATCAATTCATAAATACTTATAGAAAGAATACTCTCCAAGGGTTACCGATCACTTCTGCAAATATTATCTCATTTTATTATCACAATAGCTTCAGCTCCTAAGTATTTCCTCTGCAAGGGAAACTGAAGACTAGGAGATCAGAAAATTAACTGCCCAAATAGTAATTATGGAAAGTGGGTCTTCTGATTCCAAACAAAGCCTGTATTCTTTTCACAGCCATGTCAGGAGCAGATCCAGGCTTTGTGGGGTCTGATATACCAACAGTTTTGGTGGCTATCTTCAGTAACAGGAATCTAAATTACAATATAAACCTAAGTATGAGTCCATGAGGGCCATGCTCAGTCTTCAGAAGAGTCTACTGAGGTGAGGTGGCTTTGAACTTTAGGATCAAAATTCATGAAAAATCAGTGTTGCTTCTTTTCTTTCCTCTATATTTTTTGCAGTGCTAACATAGAATCCAGGGCTTCGACTATGCTAGGTAAGTGTTTGACCAGCCCTGAAAACCAGATTTTTACAATTAAAACAACGGTGGTGGAGATGTAACTCAGTGGTAGATGGTAGAGCCTTTGCCTAGCATGAATCAGTTTGTTTAAAAAAAGGGGAGGGGATTCTGAAATAATTTATTATCATAATAACCCTATAAAGTAGGTATTTTCTTTGTACAAAGTAGAGAATAAGCCTGTCATGTAAAATGACTTGCCAAGGGGCATCAATGGTGTAACTCTATCAATATTGAATGTGGGCACAATGTACACCTAAAATGTACCACTAAACTCAACGAAGGGGAAAAATACAAAACAAACAAACAAAAAACAAAGTTGGAACTCTAGAAATCTGGCTGCCAGGCCATATTGTAAATCTATGGCAATATTCTGCTGAATAAGCCTCTAAGGTTCATTTACTACTTCCCGCTACATTCCACGGTGCAGGTCCTTATAAATTCACAACGGAACCAGTTTCCTATTCTATCTCTCTGACTCAGCCTTACTATTTACCCTTACTATTCCCTTTTTTTTCATATTTTTCGAACATAGAAAGCAACTAATGCTTACAAGTATATACTGCCTTTTATCGTCTTGAGAGGTTACTTTTTTGATATGTGAAAATAGCAGAGTGGATGAAAGTATACGTGACTTCTTAGGACACCGTTTTCTAATTCCCACTCCTCAGTCTCATGTCCTTCATTTGCAAAACAGAAATGTAAGGCTGACCTCATAGGGTTGTGAAAATTATGAGGAAGTGAGAAGTGGGTGGGAGGAAGACGTGAAAGGAAGAGCAGAGTTCTGGTGTATCTGACTTAGCCTCCACCAAAAACGTGAACTCTTCAAAAGCAGAGCCTTTTCTCATTCTTTCAATTTCTCTAGACGTCTGAGACACTACATGAACACCTTGGTCCCTTCAACAGACACACTCTGATGTCTGGACTTGGTCAAGAACATATAATGGCTCTATATATCAGGCCCTGGAGTCTAACGAACTGGTGGCTACTTCCTAACTCTGTAATTTCTGGAAAGTTACTTAAATTTCTATCCTGTCCCAAGCTTTCAGGGTCCGCGACAACTCGGCCTGTCCTCACGCTCTTCTCCGGGTTTCCGGCGAACACACCCTAACCCCTCTGGCCAGTCTCCCACCCTCTTACCTGCTCTCACCGACTGATCTCTAATCCCCACCTTTCGTTAACCGACACAGGCCAGGCTGAGGTGAGAAAGTTCCGTACATTCTCTCATCGAAACTTCCTACGCGCCTACAGGTCGGTTCTATTACTGCTGTCGCGTGAAAGAGAGGAAACAGGCCCCGAGGGTTTCAGTAACGTCCCGAGGTCACGGAGCCCAAGGGCCAGGCCCGGACTGGCGTCCAGTGCCTCAGTCCAATGCCCGGGCTCTGGCGCCAGGCCCTCGGCGCCTTTTCGGGAGCGGCCGCACCAAGTCCATTCAAACGCTGCCCGGTCCCTCCTCTTCAGCCGCCGCGCGGCTACTCCGCGCGCCGGTCGCCCCCAGCTCAGGGCCGGGCCCTGAGGTCGCTCTTCCCTGATCTCCGCCCGCACCCGCGGCGGTAGGCGGGCGCAGAGGTGCAGACGCGCGTCGCGTCGGCGGCCGTGAGCCCCTCAAACAGGCCGGGGGCGGGAGAGGACGCCGCGCCGCGTCTGTGCCCGCGCGCAGAGCGGGGGCCGCCGGTCACGTGGCGGAGAGGGGAGCCGGCGCGAGCGAGCGCGGGCACGCGCGGCCGCGAGCTCGGAGGCGCGAGCCGCGGTTCGAGCGCCGGATGGCGGGGAGGGGGCGGCGGCCGCGGGCGGGCCGACTCCGCCCCCTGTGCGCATGCTCCTGCCCCCCCCCCCGTTATAAGGCGGGCGCTCCGGCCCCCGCCAGACAAAGTGGCGAGTGCGACGTGACGAGCCGGCCGCGTGGGTGCTCGAGAGAGCGAGCGAGCGAAGCAGGCGGCAGGCGAAGGACGCGAGTCGGGCCCCGGCCCGGAGGAGCTCTTGCCCGCCCGCCGCGTCACCCACACGCCCGGCTCCTCGAGCCGCGCGCTTAACGGTTAGTTCGGTCGTAGCCGGCGACGCTCGGCGCGGACCTCCTGGTGTCCTTGCTGCCCCGCTGGAGCGGAGGGACCCTCGGGGTGCTGGGGACGAAAGACTGCGCGGGAGGGAGGCGGCCCGACAGAGGGCATCGTGGCCGCTAGCAGCCGCGTGCCTCTGGACGCGGAGACGGTGAAGGGTACCATGAGGCGCCGGGCGCAGCGACTGTCCCGGCCGCGCCGCGCGCGGGGTCCTGAGGGCAAGAGTCGGCTGCTGGCGCGGCTCAGGAGTCGGGTCGTGCCACCTGGTGACCTTGGAAGTGGGCTCCTTGAGAGATGCTTTGACCTGCGAAAAGGGGCCACCGAGGGCCGGTTCACGTGGCGCCTCGGGACTCTTGCCTCCTCCTGCCGGGAGGTGAGGGACTCGCTGGAGTTATTTCGGACTCGTGGCATTCCCGCCCCAGCCCTCCTCCCTGCCAATCCCAGTCCCACCTGATGACTTGTGAGAGTGGTGTGAGGCGCTGCATTGCCCACTGCCGGGCGAGATGGAGGACGCGGGGAGACTTGGCGGAGGGGACCAGCCGGCCCGCACCTCGGGACTGTGCCGACGGGCTGGGGGTGGGGGCTCTTTGTCGTGCAACCTGTGGCTACAGAGGCCCCTTCGGCTCGGGCTTAGGGCGGGCCTGTTGGGACGGACGGAGATTAGCCTTATATATGATCAGAAGAACGTTTGTTCCAGCTACGTTCTTTTTTTTTTTTTCCGCGTACATTTCAACATTTCATTTCTTCGTGACGTGTTTGATGCAGTAAGCACTTGTTAAAAAAAAAAAAATGTAATCAGTCTAAACCAGGAAGCACACGTGCTACTACAGTCTTCCCCCGGGTTTCCAGTAGCTGATTATAAAGTGGGTGTCTACTGATAGTAAAACGCTTGCAGACTACTTTACTATTACTAGTTTAGACTTCTTTTAAAATTATTCTGGCTTGGAAATGTGTACGTGTCAGCGCCCTGATAAATTGGTATGGGAAATCTGGCCTTGCATGATAGGATGAACTCTGGATTGTGAGTTCGGAGGAAAGTAGAAAGGAATCAGGCTGTTAATAAGCAATTTTTTTTAATCTTCATTTTTTTAGTTAGGCTTGAAGTGATAGCCATAAAGCCAAGACTTAAACCCTGGGGTATAACTTTTCATTCAGATTGCCACAAAAATGGTAAAAAATTAAAGGCATCTAGACTTTAAACAGGATGAGTTTTTAAATCTAAACCAAAATTGAATATATGTCAGTAATTCATACTGGGTTTAAATAGATGGTGTTTCATCACATTGCAGTAGTAGCCTTTGTTAAATTATTGGAGCTTATAGTCTGAGGAGCATTTTGTGAGCTTTTTATAGCTGAATAGATTTACAGATTTAGCTCTAAGCTTAACACAATAGACCATAACATCCTTAAACAGATTAAGAAGGAAAAGAGATCATGCCACGAGAGTGTAAAACTACCTGGTTAGTGTTTCAATAGTTTGCTTTGCTTTTTTACCTTATTAAGCTATAGGTCAGGTGTGGTGACGCACACCTGTAATCCCAGCACTCAAGAGACTGAGTGGCAGAATTTCTGTGTGTTTGAGGCCAGCCCGGGCTGCATGATGAGTTCAAGGCCAGAATGAACTAGTGAGTCCCAGTCTCGCAGAGTTAGAAAAAAATTATAGCATACAGTATTAACTGTGAAAAGAATCTTAAAACCATCTGGTTGGTTCTGTTATTTGCAGAGAAGCAACTGAAGCTGGAGAAGTTAAGTGATTTAATAACTGAGATGTGAAAACCTGATAGTGTTTTGGTCCAGAACTGTGTCTTTCGACTCCCATTTTGTCAAGTTAAGCACTTCTGAGTTTTCTCTAACGTTACAAATATGGATGCATATTGTACTGAAAATAGATTTTTTTAGAGTCATAACCTTTCAACCTAAGTCCTTCATTCCAGTTGTTTTCAGTTTATTTCATAAATATGTGTTCCTATGCAAAATGTAGACCCCTGTGTAGACTTCCTACATGGCTATTTTGTTGCATATGAGGACTAGGAGGATGAAACAGTCTAGAAAGTTATGAATTGTATATATTCAGCAATTTTTGCTGTCAGGCACTGTGAGAGACTTAAAAGTTCAGCAGTGAGCAAATCTCAGTGCTTGCTGTCCTGAAGTTTATATTCTAACTGGAAAAAAGATAAATATATAATTACCACAACAAACACTCCCCACCAACATGTGCAGAATGCTATGATGGAAGTACAGGTTCCTCTGGGAACAAACACTATTGTGCAGGTGTGAGTAGACACCCAATTTAGGAGGGAAGCGGTGTGGGTAGACTTTCTGAGGAAGTGTTATTCAATCTGAGATTTGAAGGATGAAAAGGAACTAGGTAAGGCATGAGAGTGAAGATGGGTGGAAGGAGCATTTCAGACATTAGTAGAGCTAAGAACTGGTAGGATTTTGTCAAAGCTGAAGTAGAAAAGGGTCACAAAGCATGAGGAGAGATAGATGTCTTAAGCTATTTGAAGGAATTGTGGAGAGACTAAGCAAAAAAGTCTAAAAGATCACTCCTGCAGCAGAGTGAAAGCAGTTTAAGATTACCAGTGGAGCTGGAGATTGCCTGATTAAACAAACTTCGAATTTAGGAGCATGATTCTGGATGTAGTGTGTACAGCCAGTAAAAGGAAGCACTTGTGGAGAGTGGTGTGAGATGAGGAAAAGCTGGGCAGGAGTGGGAGGATGGAAGAGAAGGGGGAGAAAGATTTGCTGGTGGCTTGGACATAAGAAACTTGGAGCAGCAAGAGAAATTAAGGATATAATGCAGCTTTCCAGCTTGAGCAAACAAGCTTGTCTCCATTTCACCAGTGGTTGTATGGCTAAGCCAGAGCAGTCCAGTTTGTAAAGCATGCAGACAAAATTCAAAATCACTCCATTATTTTCTTTGGTTTTGGTTAGTGATATTCCTAACATCTATTTTGTGGTGTTTTTCCTTTCTAAACACTTTAATATGGAAATTTTTCAAAACAGAATTGAGCTATTAATATTTCATATCTACCCCTATTTACTTTCTCTAGTAGATATAGATTATCCCATTGGATTATTATGAAGCAAATCTTAGATGCAATTTTCACTTGTAAATATTTCAGTATAAATCTCTGAAATATCTTAAGAGAATCTTAATCATACTTATCATTTTCCCACCTTTAAAGATTGACATCACTGAGTTTCAAGTCACTGTTCAGATTTTCCTAGCTTTATTTTTTTTCTTCTTGAGCTGTTTTCAGATAATTGACTGGTTTGATTTGGTATCTAAAGAAAATTTTTATTTTGAGATAAGCTTTCACTTAGTTGCTAAATTGGCCATCCTGAGTTTAAATTTGCAAATTTCCTGCCTCAACCTCCCAGACTGCTGAGATGATAGGTATACATCACCACCACACCCAGCTCCTATGGTATACTTTTAACATGTCCAGTTTAGCCTGTCCCTCTGTCCCTTGTAAGTAAATTAGTAGCTATATTGGCTCAGATTTGATTGCTGGTGTGAGTCTGGAAGGAGAGGGCAAATGTAATTCATAGGGAATGGTGTGTGCTTTCATCAAGAGACATGATGTTACATTGTTCTTTCTGCTATAGTGACAGCTTATTCCTTTTCTTTAGTGGTTTCAGGTAGCAGTACCTAGGCCTCTAATTATACCATTCTTTCTTAATTTACTAACTAGAATATGTGTGTAAAGAAAGAAATACAGTTTTAATAGGAAGGGTAAAGTTTGTTTTCATTGTATGATGGAGATATATTTTGGAGAAATTTACTTAAATATATTAAGGTACATCTTTAAAAGTTACTATTTTAAGTTGTCAAAAAGTTTTTAGCACCTGGTGTTAACATTTCAAATGGCTTCATTTGAAACATTTAAAAATGTGCTTTTAAGCTAGGTGAAGTGCACACCTGTAATCCCAACACTTGGGAGGCTGAGACAGGAAGATTACCATGAGTTCGAAGCTAGAATGGGCTACAAGAGGAGTTTGAGGCCATTCTGAACTACCTTGTCTCAAAAAACAGAATTATGGGCCAGGGATTTAGCTCAGTGGTTCCAGAGCCTGTCTTGCAAGCGCAAGGACCCACGTTCGATCTCTGGTAACCATATACCATACTGGGTGTGGAGACTCACGCCCACCAGCAAGCAGTACCACATACCACAGTGCCGGGTGTGGTGGCTCATGCCTGTCATCCCAGCACCTGGGAGGCAGAGGCAGGAGGATTGCTGTGAGTTTGAGGCTGAGCTCATGGCCAGCCTGAACTACAAAGTGAGACCCTATCTCAGAAAACCACCACAACAACAAAAACCAGAATTATACTTTTAAATTCTTTTTTTTTTTTTTTGTATTGTTGATCAAACTTTGTGTTTGCCAGTCAGGATTGGCACCACTGAGCTAATTCCCTGACCCTGTGCTTTTAAATTGATAGGGTTTCCATTTAAATTGATAGGGTTTCTTTTGATCTTCTCTGCTCTTTATTAGAATTTATCTGTTCTCACAACTTTTAGGAAATACACCATAGAAGCACTGCCAAATCCAAAACAGGTTTTAACCAGATTTCAGATTTTAAATTTCTTGAGGACAGAGATTGATTACTTTTATTGCCATTTGCTTTTCCATTTACCTCCTGGTTAACTTATTATGTCACTTAAGCACATTATGTTTATGTAGTCTCAACTTTTCCCCAGCCCTAAAACTTAATCTCTTCTTGTGACTCCATCATTCTTCCACATAGTCACACTTAATACCTCTGAATCACTTGGGACATGGTGGTGCATGCCTGTAATCTCAGCCACTTGGAAAGCCGAGGCAGGAAGATAACAAATTCAAGGCCAGCCTGTCAATTTAGTGAGAACTTGTCTCAAAAAATTAAAAGGGTTGGGGATGTAGCTCATACCTATATATGCTGGGTAGGATGCTTACCTAGCATACAAGTCATGGTTCAATCCTCAGTCCTAAGAAATAAGCCTCTGAGTCATATCTTTTATGTGCCCTAGTAGTCCCCTCCTCTTCAGTTTTATTACTACTGCCTAGTTCATAGGCAACTGCTGTGATTAGTATACTTGTCTTTTAAGTATGTTGCTCTAAATTACCCTTTTAGATCATATATGTTGTACTCTTCCCCCACCCCCATCCTGGGGATTGAACTCAGGACCTTGAATTTGTGAGGCAAGAATGGTGCCACTGAGCTAAATTCCCCCAGCACTTGTTGTACTTCAATTTGTCCTAAAATATTGGCATTTTCTTCCGTGCTTTCTTGTATTTGGGGGGGGGGGGCGTCATAGATTTTACAGTGGATCTGTAAGAGAGAGTAATAAAGACACATTTGAGCCACAGTATCCTGGAGAGTAGGAATTAAAACAGCAATGATAATCTTACGTAAATGGAAGACAGTCAATACCATAATGATAGAATGAGTTCACATCCACCACAGCAGTGACAATGGTTACAAAGACAGAGCCATTGAGGGCTAAGGATTTAGCTCAGTGGTTCTGGCACCTGTCTTGCAAGCACAAGGGCCCGATTTCGATCCCCGACAACCACATACAATACTGGGCATGGAGACTCATGCTCAGCAGCAATCACTACCACATACCTCAGCGCTAGGCGTGGTAGTCACGCCTGTAATCCCAGCACCCGGGAGGCAGAGGCAGGAGGATTGCTGTGAGTTCAAGGCTGAGCGCAGGCCCAGCCTGAACTACAAAGTGAGACCCTGTCTCAAAAAATAAAGACAGAGCCATTGAAAAGTACCATAGTGTTGGAAAGAGATTCAGTTCTTTTGGTAATAACCTATTACTCATCACAACTCACAATACAGTTGAATTTGGTTTGATTACAATTTGTCTGAAGAACTTGCCCAAAATGTACTGGTATGGTAAGTTACATCTTGGATCATTTTTGGATGAAAAATATCTCTTCCTGGTAATTGTGTTGTTCTGTATAAATCCTTCAAAAGTGTGTTTATATTTTTGTAGTGATGAGGATTAAATGCAGGTCTTTGTGGAGCCCAGTTCTTTTTGGTTTTTTGAGACAGGGTCTTGCTAGGTAGCCAAGGCTGACCTCAAACTCATGATCCTCCTGCTTCAGCCTCCCAAGTACTTGGATTACATACATGTGTGTGCCACCACACCATGCTGCACCCCAAATCTTCTGAAAATTATTGAATGAATAAAAAACCAATGTTGCTGTTCTGTTGTATTAGACTATTTTGCAGAATAACGGGGCCTTTTGTAACTTACTGAGTTTTGAGAACCAAAGCTGTTTTTACTTTAATTCTGTCTTCTATTTTCCTGAGGTCTGCAGATTGGTCTCCCAAGGAATGTGTAGTTCGGGGGTTCTATAAATTTTGGGCGGGAAAAATTAATGTTTTTCACTAACTTTGAACAGAAATTTGTAGTTTTCTTTATTACCATGAATGTAGGCAGCAAACAATAGCTGTATTAGCAGTACCTATAACTTTGTTACCAATAGAAATCATATACTTCATAGTAGAGTTTCGTATTTTTAGCTTTCTTTGAAATTAAGCGTATCACTACAGAACAACTAGTATTTATATCTATTTCTAGTCTTTGTTTTTTGTTTTTTTTTTTTTTTTGAGACAGGGTCTTGCTTTGTAGTTCAGGCTGGCCCTGAGCTCAGCCTCCAGCTCACATCACAGCAATCCTCCTGCCTCTGCCTCCCAAGTGCTAGGATTACAGGCGTGAGCCACCGTGCCCGGCACTGTGGTATGTGGTACTGATTGCTGCTGGGTGTGCCACGCCCAGTATTGCTGTGTGGTTACTGGGGATCGAACCTGGGTCCTTGCGCTGGCAAGACAGGCACCAGAACCACTGAGCTAAGTCCCCGGCCCCTAGTCTTTATTATTGCTGTGTGGAAGTACCTTATTATATCCAATTAAAACATTTGATAGCTGTACCTTTGTCTTTGTTTTTAATGCATTTAAAAACATGATTCTGACAAGTGTTCCATAAGTTTTACCAAAATGCCAAAGAAGCCTGGCACAAAAGAAGCTCAGAACCTCAGCTTGTCATTTCCTTCCTGTTGTCAGGGGTGAGAGAGGAAATGGAGCCAGTGATGGAGCATGGTAGCCAGATCACGAGTTTATGTAATCATGACATCACCTGTTAAGGAAATTCTTTGGCCATGGGCTTTTCTTTACTATTTACTATAAATATTGACTTTACAAAGTGCTTGTGTATTTGCTAAAGTAAAATCCTAAACTCACTATGTAGCCTAGGCTGGCCTTGAATTAGTGGTGATCTAGCCTCAGCCTCTTGAGTGTTGGGACTACAGACAACCACGCCCACCAATAACTGAGCGTTACATTAAATACCATGTAGTTTAAGATTTAAACTGCTAGCAGCTAAAAAGGATAGTTAACTCTTGCAAATTTTGAAGCAATAATACTTTTTTTTTCAAGCAATAATGTTTTTGATAGATCTTTAGTTTCAAGACTTTTTTTCCTAAAAAAAAAAGCTTTGCAAGAGGCAGGAGGACTGCCATGAGTTTGAGGCCAGCTTGGCTACCTAGAAAGTTTAGGGCCAGCCTGAACTACGTTGAGATGGGGTCTCATTTTGTAGTTCAGGCTGGTCCTAAACTCGGCCTCAAACTCAGCAATTCTCCTGCCTCTGCCTCCCAAATGCTAGGATTACAGGTGTGAGCCACCACACCCAGGACTGTGGTATATGGTACTGATCACCATACCCCGCTTTGTTGTATGTGGCTACTGGGGAACGAACCCAGGTCCTTGTTCTTGCAAGGCACCGAACCACTGAGCTAAATCCCAGGTCCCAGATTTTCTTTATCTAAAGAACACATATAAATTGTCTTTTAGGGGGGCCAGGGAGTTAGCTCAGTGGTTCCGGCGCCTGTCTTGCAAGCGCAAGGGCCCCGGTTCGATTCTCGGGTAACCACATAACAATACTGGGTGTGGAGACTCAACCCAGCAGCAACCAGTACCACATACCACAGTGCCGGGTGTGGTGGCTCACGCCTGTAATCCCAGCACTCGGGAGGCAGAGGCAGGAGGATTGTGATGTGAGTTTGAGGCTGAGCTCGGGGCCAGCCTGAACCACAAAAGCGAGACCCTGTCTCAAAAAACCTTAAAAAAAAAAAAAAAAATTGTCTTTTAGGGGTTAAGAATTTTGCTCAGTGGTTCTAGCATGTCTTTTGTTTAATCCCTAGAACCAAAAAAAAAAAACAAAACAAAACGAAAAAACCTTTGCTAATTTATATTTTCTTTATTATAAAGTAATTCAGTGTATACTCACCAACCATGATTATTTAGATTCCTTGGGATCTAAGCTTCATGAATGCTGAAATCTTACCTGTGTTATCACCTGGCACTGGAATTCTGTTGAATGAAATACAAAAAAATTGTATATTCCTGATATATTTATTAAAAATGATTGTACAATTCTGTCATATGTAATTTTGAAGAAATCTGAGTTGCAGAAACACATGAAGTTTGTTGATTGAAATACTGACCTGCTCTGTTAGTTAACGAAGTGTACACCATGGTGCAGCAGGGCGCCCCCCCACCCCCTTGCCCAGGAGCACTCTATTACCAAGCTATACACCTAGCCCCTTCGTTTGTTATTACATTTACAAAAATTGAATCTTTTTCTTTGGGGCTGTAGGGCGTATGAACAAGCATATCTTACAGCTTTGAAATGGCCAGGAAATGCAGTACACTATTTAGAAAGTTGTCACAGAGAATGACTTTGTTATTTTAAAGCCTTCTGCTTTGGATAATCTATTTAATAAAATATAATTCAAATCACAGATAGCCAGCATTTTTTATGTACCTGCTACTTATTGACAATTCACTTCTGTAGCTTTATTGAAGATATAGCACATGTTGTTAATTAAGTGTGATAGTGACTACTAGAAGCCCTGTAGAAACCTTAGGTTACACCATTTCACCAAACAAGCCAGAAATATGTATTATGCATGTCACTTGGTAATTGCACTAAATTCCATTCTCTGGAAAGCATTCTCAAGTGTATTTTTATGTCATGTCACTTGCAACTTTGTGTTTCTGTCTTTTTTTCCTCCAAATATTTTAGCCTTGATGCTTTGCTCAGCTGAATAAATTTAACTGCACTGGAATTTAGCAAAGATCCTTTGGAGGAAATTGTCCACAAGGTAGTCAGTGTGCCTGAACAATTTATACATAAGACTACACTGGACACAGAGAGGTATCAGAAAGGCTGGAAATTAATTGTTCACACCAGAGAAATACATTTAATGTCTAACACCTACTTCTGTCTTATTTAGGTAGGGGAAAGGCCCTGCGATCTAAAATACATGCTGTACTCTATCACGTGATGTATTTATTCCCTTGAAACAGAGAAAGCCTTTCTAGATCACGGTAGAAATGAGGACAGTTACACATGTCGGGCAGGTTTCCTTTGTTTCGGGGTGCTCCGGGTACTGAGAAGTACACATTGGGAGCTTTCTTGTTGGGAAGAAGCTTTGAACAAATTCCTAGTTTGGGGTAGAAAAACTTAAGAAATACATAACATAGCTTGCATACATGTATTTGTGATATTTAGTATTTATGGTATTTAGAACTATCTGGAAATGTGAGACTATAGGGAATAGGAAGACTATAAAGAATAAATGATAAGTTGAACTCAAAGGAAATTGTTCTTGTCAAATGGAATTATCACATTCTTTTTAACTGACTGAAATAGATTTAACATCATAAATCTAAATTAAGTGAAGGTCTATATATTTCATTTTTATCAAAGTATAAAATATAGTTTCATCTTGTCTTTTATCCTTTCACTCAGTACTGGAAATTGAACTCAGGATCTCGGGCTTACCAGTAGGCATGGTACCACTGAGCTGTAACCCCCGCCCAAATATGTATAGTTTAAATAGGATTTAAATGACATGCAGTGACATACAATGTGTTTCCTACCACCTTTTCCACATACATATTGTACATATGCATCAGCTCTTTTCCTGTAGTCAATCCATACCTATTATATATCAGAATTCACTGAGTGCCTTATAAAATATTGCTTGATAAACTTTAATTGAATGAACTATGATGATATACTCTCAGTAGATACCAGTGTAGTCACTTTGTGATTAAATGGGAGGCAGTGGTTTAGAATATCAGCCATTCTCAAATTGTGGTTTTTCTGGCTGGCTCCTCAAGAATCTAAAGATGCAGTGATCTTAGAATCTGTCTTGTAACTAATCATTAAGACATTCTCAGCACATATTTGATGCAGTAAAAGCAGTATTCACAGTATCTGAAAAGGCTAGAAAGATACTCCTTTTCCAACTATGTATCTGTTCCTTAAACCAAAACCTTTGCGATTTTTTTTCTATATTTATCCCCCCATTAAGTTATTTCCTTCCCTTCTTCCTCTTAGAGTGCTAGGTATCTAATCAGGGAGGGTCTTGAGCATACTAGAGATAAACACTGCCAGTGAGCTGTATCCTTAGACTAGCAATTGAATGTTGTTTAAATTCATGTTAAAAAGCTGACATATGA
>PVIR01002130.1:0-107757 GCA_004026965.1 Petromus typicus
TTCCCATAGCCCAGTCCTATATTTTCTTAACAGTTCTATGAATTCCTAATATAATAAAAGTTTTAAAAGAATAGTTGAAGTTTAGTGAATATATATATATATACATATATTACTATAATACTATATATATTACTATATTACTAATATATATTACTATCTATTATACATTACTATAATGCTATATATTACTATATTACTAATATATATTACTATATATTATACATTACTATAATGCTATATATTACTATATATATACTAAACTTCAACTATACTTTATATATATTACTATATTTTATATAGTATATAGTATATACTATACTTTATAAGTATTATGTATAATACTTAGCATATATATATATATATTTAGCATGTATATATATACATGTGTAGCATGTATACACATGTTAGCATGTGTGTGTGTGTGTGTGTGTATATATATATATATATATATATATATATATATATTTAGCATGTATGCTAAATATAAAATAGAAATAATAGGGGCTGAGGATTTGTCTCAGTGGTTCTGGTGCCTGTCTTGCAAGTGCAAGGACCTGGGTTGGATCCCAGGCTAACCACATACAATACTGGGTGTGGAGACTAACACCCAGCAGCAATCAGTACCACATACCACAGTGCGGGGCGTGGTGGCTCACGCCTGTTATCCCAGCACTAGGAAGGTAGAGGCAGGAGGATTGCTGTGATGTGAGTTTGAGGCTGAGCTCAGGGCCAGCCTGACCTACAAAGCGAGACCCTGTCTCAATAAATAAATAAATAAATAAAATAGAAATAATAGACATAATCTGACAAAAGATAAAATAGGTAAAACTCTCAAAGACATAATATGCAATAACTTCCCAAAGAAAACTATGATCACATAAGAACATCAAGAATCAACAAATGAGATTATGTACAATTAAAAATTTTCTGCACAGCAAAGGAAGCAATTAACAGAGTGAAGAGACAACATACAGAATGGGAAACATTACCAGCTATTCTTCATATACAGCACTATACTATGTAAGGAACTCAAAAATCTAGAACTCCAAAATAAAAACCCAGCAAAGCATGGGCAGCTGCAAAGGATACTTCAAAAAAATATATATGGAGGGGGTATAGGGTGGATAGGGGAATGAGAAAAAATGAGAATTTAATTTTGTCACATACGGGTACAAATTCCCAAAGTTGAATGTGATCATGATGTGTGTATATATAATGTACCAATGAAGATTTGAATTAAAAAATTAAAAAATAAAAATGGACGATGAATACACAAAGAAATATTCAACATCTCTGGCCACTAGAAAAAAGTAAATTAAAACAATACTGAGATTCCACCTTACTCCAGAAAGAAAGGCTATCATAATAAAATAAATAACAAATTCTGGTGAGGGTGATGACAAAAAAGGATCTGTATTACATTTTTGTTGGCAAAACAAACCAGGATAATCATGGTGGAAATCAGTATTTCTCACAAAATGGAAGCAGGAATTCTGTTTCACCCAACTATTCCTCTGCTTTGTATCTTTCAAAAGAAACATCAAAGAAGACATCATTTTTAAAAAAAAATTTTTTATCTTTATTGGTACATTAAATATACATATCATGATTGCACTCCATAATGGGGATTGTACATCATTTTACTGTGACATATGTATACATCTTTTTATAGCAGTAAGACTCAGCTATATCACGGGAGAGACCAATTGTCCAACAACAGATGGACAGATGAAAGTGCGGTGTATCTTCACCATCGACTATTACTATCATAAAGAAGGATAAATGGGGGTCATTTTAAGGAAGACAGATGCAAGTTGAGCCCATAAGTTTATAATTTATTTTAATAAATAAAATACACAAGCTTAACTAGACCAAAAGAAAAGACAGATGACAGTAAACAGAGAAATAATGAAAAGGGGCTAAAAACCCACGAAAATTTGGAAAGCGGAGGAAGGAAGATAAGGGAAGTGGATAAAAAAAGAATTAGGATATATTAAGTACATGTGCTAACTCCACATGATGAATGTAGTCACTGCATACTATAAACACGTACTAAAAATAAAAAATATATATTCTAAAAATAGACCTTAGCTTGCTGAAATTTAAATATATGACTTTGTAATACTGTTGTATTTAAAATATTTCACAATTAGTTCCATGTCAGAATATTTTTACAGTTCATCATTATTCACCTGGAAAAGAAGTTAAATATATAAAATCACGTACTTATTGAAAAATAATCCTATTTGAATCAATGCTGACTGTCTGCATTTAAAACAATCACAGTCATATAGTATTATTATTCCTACAAGAGTTTAAGACCTTATGGTGAATTCCAAATAACTGCAAAGTAATAAAGGCTATATGTGTACATGAATATATAAAGATCCATTCATCCCTTAATCATTCAAGAAGAATTTATAAAACGCCAGGCACATTGCCAGGTAGCTGCAATGATTTGAGGAATGATTTGATGAATTTTACCTCCAATTGTGCATAAATTTTCCTTCTGGTGGGAAAAAATACAAAAGTAGATAATTATAATGTGTTAAAATGAAATGATACATAGAGGCATTCTAGAGATTAATATATAAAACAAAAATAATTGAAGATGAGCCTTCCTAACCACCAAAAAAAGTCTCCCATTGTTCATATGGAATTTTCTAATTTTTGGTGACTTAGGAATTGCTGTATTGAATTAATTTTTGTACATCAAGCAATCCACAAGCTACCATGGTCACAGCTCTAAAAATGCAAAGTATAGCACTAAGCAGTACAAAATTGAAGTCATTTATATAAAGAAGTTCTAGCTAGCTAGAAATGTAAGGTCATATGTAGAAATGAATTTAGGTCTAGATGAGAGTTAAGAACATCCCCAATTGATCTATGAACTCCAACTACATTTACTCACCTGAATGCTCTAGACACACAGAAGATGCTACCTTTGAAGACTAAGCATATGATACACACATGCAAATGCACACTCAGCCTCGACAGTCATGAGGCTCTGTAAGGGGCATTGAAAAGACTAAAATTGGAGGGTCATGCAGATTCTGAACATGCAAGAAGGAACCAAAAAGAATAGACCATAAGAAATCATATTGAAAAAGACTGGGCCAGTAATAATGGAGTGAATAAACAAGCTATTGTAACCTAAGGACTTTGTATCCATCCAGACACATTAAGAGACTGAGCACCTTACTACAGCTAAACCCTATTCTTGCATTTTTATGGATATAAGTGGATGTATAAGGAATAAAAGGAAAAAAACATGGTGCTAGTGCAGGTCAATGACTAACCTAAGAAATAACAGAAACAGCAGATTAGACTCGTCTATGGCCATACCATCCTTCATGTGCCCAGTCTCCTTAGATCTCAGAAACTAAGCAGGGTCAGGCTCAGTTAGTAATTGGATGGAAGAAAGAATAAGTTTAAGAAGCAGAAATGACCTTCTGTTGGCCAGAAAAGGAGTACACAATTAACCTAGCAGGAAGAGCCCTGAGCAATGAGAAAGGAGAAGTCAGGACCTGTATCAGTATAACTTTGAACAATGATGAGGGCAGGAGGGAAAGCAGGATGCCCAATGGCTGGGGCTCCCGCAGTTCTTCTTAGAACTCCATACTCCTTTAAGTCATTATTGCCCACACGGAGCACCCTACTTACCTCATTATCAAATGAATAATTTTGAGAAAATCACATTACCCAGCAACTGCTGGAGAAAATAGTGGTGCGTGAATACTCAAAATGGGAAGTGAGACCACTAGTAAGTAAGCAGGGGATGAAAAAATGATCATTACAAATGTGATGTGTTTATAAGTAAAACGAATCACAAAATGGTTAGGAGACACTGCGTACAAACCTACACAGAACAAGTGGACAAATGGAAAATACCAAATGTGAAGTGGGGTGTTTCAAAGGGAAAGCTTATTGTGAGATAAGATAATCAGGCAGGTAAGATGTCTTATGGTTTTTAATGCCATCAGCAATATAATGATCTCACATTTTAATACTGGAACTTAATTTCTGAACTTTTATATCCCGCTGGGTGTCCAACAGCTGTCTCAAATTATCATGCTTCAAACTCAACTTTGGGGCTCAACTTTGACACCTGTCTTTAGACAACTCCCTTTGATGAATGATTCAACCCCCACACCCCATGACCTGCTGTGCCTTTTTTATTTATCATATATGTATGTATGTATGTGTGTGTGTGTGTGTGTATATATATATATATATATATATATATGTTATTTGAGGATAAATGTGTGTATAAATGTATATATGATATATATACATATATATCATATATATGATATTTATTAGTTCAATCATTGCTTTGGAATTTTTTTTCATTTTTTCTTCCTTTATCCTCCATATTAAACTTCTCTGCTGAATCTGAATTATTTTGGTCTTTTTTGAAGTGCACTTAGCCTCATTAAAACAGCTGTAATTAATTACTTGTCAGAGTATTCATAATCTCAATCATAAGCAACTTATTTTATTTGGTAAAGTAATATTTCCCTGAAGGTTCTTGATCTTTTTGAACCTATATTGGTATCTCCACATTTAAAAAAAAGATACATCTGTCCCAAGTTTTTAAATTAGCATTATCTCAGAAGGTCCTTCAGCACCAAGGCAGCCTAGAAATTCCAGACAGCTCTCTTTCCGTCCCTAGCCCTGAGATGTCTGCAGATACTGTAAAGTTCAAGGTTCCAAAATCCCAGGAAAGACACTGCACCAGCAGTGTCTTGGAATGCCTTGGCTGCCAAAGGTGGTCCAAACCAAGCTGGAAATGGAATTCCTATCCAAAGTTGCTCTGTGTTATTCTAAGCCCAAAGCTACTACATAAGGCAATGCTACATAAAGTGGCCCGGAACAAGTTCATTCTGCCAGGGCTACAGATTTCTGTCAAGTGTAAGACATGACTAGAGAGTTTGCCAATGGATGTCAGCCTGGGCTTATGTCTCCCTCACATTGGATCTTATTAGAGTAGGAGTGTAATTTCAAGGAAATGACTTCCATTTATCTCCTTTTCTTCCTCTTAGATGTACAATGACCCTATCCAAACAATGCTGTTTGTCTGAGTTCTGGAAAATGTGATGGAGGCACAAAAAAACTGTCTATCCTATCTTTTTCAATTTACCTTCCTTTTTAATATACAATGGCCAGATACTATGATGTCCCATGTAGTTTTCTATACACAAGTGAAAATACTTCGGTATGCGAGTAACTACTTAAACTGATAATTACTGTAGAATCATATACCACTATATTGGTCTACTCCTCACCACAACTCACATTTCTAAAAACATTCTCTTTTACTTATCCTCAAGTGACTTGTTTTCTTATGTACTTGCTATCTGTCCTTTCATCACAAAATGGTAAACCCTTTAACCACTGTCTCTTACTCTTTCCGGTAGTCCTAGTGCTAGAATTGCCAGCATGAAGTGGTGTGGAAAATATAATAATAGGAAGAAAGAAAGAAGAAATAATAAAAGGTAAGTGAGTATCAGGTCAAGCAGAACTTGTGGTAGCCAGGAGAAACACAATACCATAAGCTTTGGAAACTAAATGTCTCTGAAAAGACAAATCAAGAGAAGAAGCTAAGAGAACCATAGTACAAGATGTGAGTGGGAAATGATCTCATGAATGGGGGAGGTGAACAAACATTAAAAACTATTCATGAAATACAAATGCCAAGATACTGAAAAGAAATCCACAAGTGTTGGTGATGGCCACCCCTGGTAATGACAAACTCAAATGGAGGAAAGACAATGACAGAGCAAAACTTACTAAGAGCAGGTATCCAGGGTGTGAGTGACGAATTTCTCACTCAAGACACAGAGAACTCAGAGCTGATATACGTGTTCAGATAATTTCTATGTGGACAGTACTTGAAAATAGTATAAGTAGGGCTATCTCTGAATGCTATATGAAAAGGAGAAGATAAAAAGATAGAAGATAGAATTTGATAGAAATGATTACTTACCAAGTTTATTCTAACTGTCTGAACTTTTATTCTTCTACTTGTATTATTTGACAGTCTAAGGTTTTTGAAAGACAAATATTCTTGCAACAAACATAAATCATTCTTTACAGTTAGAGGGATGCCAGATAACAGGGAAAAATGATTTTTCTAGTTTGCTTATGATTCTGTGTGTGATATAATTTACTTCCAACAACTCACATCCCTTCTTAAAAGTCTAGTCTTTATGCTTTGGCAGACCTGTGCTTCAGTCTGAAGTCTGCATTATGAATTTGTGATCATATATTATCAAAGTACTTCCAATGGTTTTAACCATTTCTCCTAGACTGAATTTTTCTTTATTGATAATCAATATGAAATACAATTGATATAATGTACATACTGTGATCTTTCACCAAGTTACAGTAGGTTAACTATTCTATTTAACAAAACATAATTAATAAATATTAATTTTAAGTAAATCACTAGAAAGCATGTGCACGCATACTTAGAAATCTCAACACCATTTATCTTTGATAACATTCTATAAAGTTCTTGTAATCTTTTGAATTGTATGTTTAAACTTGAAGACATATTTAAAGAAAAGCAATTCTATTGATTGTATTATGAATTTGCTGTGAAAAAAAATAATAAATTGACTGCATTCAATACAATAGAAATTAAATCCTGAAAATTTTTACTGACTGACTCTATCATCTTTATTTATGATGCTAATTTCCCAGTGTTAAAAAAAAACCTACTTGGATGAACAAGTAAAAACTTTGTATTATCTCTTAAGCAATTAATCTGAAATACAAATCTAATGGAAACTTTTTTATTCATTGTAAAAATACAAGACAATGAGAGATGTCTGTAAGTAAATGAGAAAACAGAAGAATTTTTATTGTAATTCTGGCTAAATTTAGGTAAGGTTTCATAATCCTGTCACACAAAATGCTGCTACCAACTGACAAGACAAACACAACTGACTAAACATTTCACATTGTTCTTAGATACAGTAAAAGTTCAAAGATGAAATAAAATAAAATTTGAAAACAATCACCAAATATATTTTCTCCTAAAATCAGTGCAATGCACCCTACTGAACGTGTTCAATGAATCCATTAAATCTAAATTTAGTCCCAACTTATATAATTTTAAAATGTCTAATGTGCATATGAATGAAAAACAAATGCAGATATCCTAATAAGTAATCATCAACTAATTCTGGTAACATAATAATTCACAAACAGGGCTGGTTCCATTTTAGGATTCTTGTGAAAATGTCACTAAGAAACAAAGAGATTTTTACTAGTTTACCAAGGTACACAACAACTAAGTTCATATTTTTCAAATTAGCTCCCATATTCACTGATGTGTGTAACTCAAAAACCCCTACAATGCTTATACATATGTTGTTAACAGATTATATTTTCCTAATTTAGAAAGTTGTGATAACATGCCATTAAGTATTCTAAATCCTTTTTAATAAGTAATATGTTAATTTTACTTATTAAGAACAATAATCCACAAAATATGTGAAAAACCTTAAAGTCAAAGAGACGAAACCTCAAAACTGAACAATCAGGTTATGACTCATATCCTTTGTAAAAATATATTCCCAGTGTGTAATCTACTGCATGGTGATTCAAATAGTTTCATAATGATTAACAGTTTATATACTGATATATATCAGTAAGTATACCTTACTGTTTTACCTTATATAGTGTAACAAATTGATAATTCTGTATGATCTTGGATTTAGCTTAGTGCCACTTGAACAATAATGTTATTTATAAATTTACTGTAACATATTTGCAAATGTTAGAAAACATGAGAAACATGACAGACTTTAGTCATAATTAAAATCATATTCTATGAATATAACATATGACAAATACACTGCTTCATAATTACTGTAGTATCTACAAAAGGTTTAAGGACTAAGTATCATTGTAAAAACGTTATTCCAAATGGTTACGATTTACACAATCCATTAAATAACATAACACCATTAGAGAAAACAATTAAAATTGGTAAAAAGTAACATCATCAAATTTCTCTCTTATTTTTATATTAAATATTTTAAGTGATATATATTCTCCTTACTTAACTAAATTATATTTGTTTTTGGTCATAAATAAATATATGACCAATATAGAATTCTATTTACTTTAAATAAAGTAAAGTATTTTGCTTGATTTAAGCTTAAAGTCACTGAAATTAAACGACCAGTCTCCCTTTCTATTACAAATTCCCTTGGTAACAAAGTGACTATGATTGAGGCTGATTTACAGTAATAATATTGAATGGTGTCACATATTAAATAGGTGATATTTACAAAGTGGAGACTTATAGAAAATATCTCTATTAGATTGTGAGAAACATTGTGATCAAACGCAGAATAAAGATACTGCAAGCTAAAAATATATGAGCACAATAACATGTGAGCAGACAACAAATAAAAGGACTGCTATTCTAAAAAGTTAGGTTTTCTTCATCTTAAATATCTATGACTTCCAGATATATCTCCATATAGGAAGTATCCACAGGGACGAAACAATCCCTTCATCTGATTGGTTTCCACTACCTAAAAACTCTTTTGCTCAGATATGTCTTAAATTCATAGAACTACACAGATAAATTTTTAAATAAATATTGCATAAAGCCAACTGTAAAATTTAAAGTGAATAATGCAATTAAAATTTGAACAGTTGAGAAAAGAACACTTAAAATACCATCTGTGAGTCTGAAGTTTCTCTATGATTCCATACCAACAATATTCACACTTGTTTTACATCATCAGTTTTGACAGTACACACATGAAGTGAATATAGGCATTACCTTAAGCCACCAACATAGTCTTGTTTTTCAAATATAGTGATGTCAGAGTAGCCTAATCGAGCCAAGAAAGAAGCACAACTTATACTGGCAGGTCCAGCACCAAAAAGAGCAATTTTTGCAGAATAAGCTTCCGGCATTTTTTCTGTGGGAGGCAAAGAAGGATTTCTGATCTGTGGAATGTTCATTCTTTTAAACACCTATGGGAAAATAAATTGTCATTATTAAAATTTTAGAATTAGATTTTATAATCTGAAACACATTTTAATGTTTCAGTTCCATTAGTGTTTTTACTAGCAATAAGCAAAACATTTCCAATATTAACTTGACGTATTTGGAATTTGCATTATGTCAAATAGAAGAAGTTTTACCACCGACCTAGCCTCAATCTTTGAAATTTCATCCAAGAGTTATACTTCCGAAACTTTGCACAGTGGCTCAAGCGCATAATCCCAGCACTCAGAAGACCAAGACAGCACGACTGCTGTGAATTCCATGTGAGCCAGAACTATACAGCAGGATCATGTCTTAGAAGGATAAAAAAATTCTGACTTAACTTCCACACTTCAATGTCTAGCTCAAATAAGGAGTTCTTTCTGTGAGCTCTTACAGCTTAATCTGTAAAAGTGTAACACAGGCAATTACCTACCATGCTATGTGTTCAGTTTTCATGTCAGTCAGTAGAATTTAGCTCCTTGAGAGAAGGTATAATGTCATGTGTAAGAAATTAACCATCGTACTGCCAGCACTGACTAACTGTCTGGCACATAGAAGTGTGACTAAGTAAATGATTTCTTGACAGCTATTTCTGACAATGACAGGAAAGCTTGTAAAGAGTAACATTTTCAAAATCTGACTAAAACATGAGAGACGTACTTAAGCAAATCAGACTTGGAGGGGCCAAAAAAGCAAAGAAAAAGGCACAGAGAACGATGTGGGCTGAGAGTCTAAAAGTCACTTGCTTCTACTGCATTTTGCACCTCTCAAAAACAAGAAGATTCAGAATCTTTGAAGGGATAATGGTTCAGAAGAACCACCAGAAGAATCTTGTGACAATCTTGTAGAAAGAGTGTTTGGGAACACCAGATGCCAACAGTGTGGAGCAGAAGAAAGTGCAGAGAAATGAACCTGATTCTTAGGAAGACACAGAGCCCAAGGTCTAAACAAAATTTCTATAAAGCTCAGGGGAGTTTTCTGACTTTAATAGTGAAAGCAATACCAAAACTGGACTGCAGATAGACTAAAAAAAATTTTTCTTAGCCTTATGAAGCACCCCACACACAGTTGGAACTCTCAGCTGGGGAAGTAGATAAGTCATCCAGCCTTGAATTGAATTAACAACCTAAGAAGAAAATAAATGTGGATAAATCCTCAGCATGGAAAGTAATTAGAAAACAATAAATAAAACAGAACAAGAGATATAAAGCATACACAGATCTCTACAAAGTGATAACTGGAATCCTAAAACGAGACAGTAACAACAAAGCAGAAGCAATAACTGCAGTGAACCAGGTAGAGAATTTTCTCTAACTAAAAGGACAGGTTCAAAAAGTTCCAAGACGTTAAACAAGGAAGACATAAAGAAAATCATATTGATTAATATTACACTAAGATCGTTGAAGAAGCAAGTAAGGAAAACAAAAGGCTTAACTCAGAAAAAGAACAAGAGAAATCAGAGCTGCACTCACATTTCTATCACACTGAAAATAAATACCTAGAATTCTACTCCGAAGTAAGACATTCCTCAAATGTGAAGGGGGAATGAAAACATTTCTGAATGACTTTGTTGGCAGCAATAAAAGAAACACTAAAGGATATTAAAAGAAATTCTTCAGGAAGAGAGTAGTATTTCAAAGGGAAATACAAAGATGCAGGAAGAAACAAACAGCATTAGGATTTAAATATGTGAGAAAATAAAAACTAAGGTTAACTGTAGAAAATATAGAGGTTAAAGAAAATCGAACTAAAATGTATAACACAAGACCCAGTGCAAGGATGCTGCCTTCTCAGTTGAAGTGATAATAACCCCAACATCTATTAGACTATAATTAGTTAAGGATTTCTTACCTCGACACTAACTAGAAGAATAACATATAACTAGATAATGTGAAAAAATAATTTTTTAATAATATGCTTTATTTATCCCAAAGAAAGAAGGAGTAGAAAATTAATACGTATGGAAAGGTGAAGAAGGAAAAACAGTAAGCTTGAATAATTTCATTAAATGTAAATGGAGTAAAATTTGCATTAAAACATAAAAAGCTTTTTAAAAAACACACAGTTTAAATGTAATGACACAGAAAGGTATAAATTTATACCATGGAAAAAGTGACATCACACAAACACCAGTGAAAGAAAGCTTCTATTTATATGCAAATATCAAACATGAGACATTAAAACAAGATGCATTATTGTTAAAGAACCTTTGCACAGTAAAAAAGGTTAGTCTACCCACATTATTTCACAAGTGTAAATCTATATGCATCTTCATTATATTATGAAATATATAAACAGAAGCTGACCAAATTAAAGATAGAATAACTAAATCAGAGCCTCAGATATAGCTCATTGTTAGAGCACTTGCCTAGCATGTCAGAGGTACTAGGTATAATCCTCACCATGGCAAAAGAATGAAAAGATGAAAAGGAGGGAGGGAAGATAAAAGCAAAGGAATGAAAGGAAACATTGCTATTCTGTACTCAAATTTTTACTGTTTGTGGAAATCACCTATGAATAAATTCATATCATAGGTAAACAAAATATTCAATAACTATTTCATGGTATTATTTGTACAAAATATTTTTTAAGTAACTTCCTTTTCTTGCCAAAACTTAAGAGAAAAGCAAGAGATAGAGATGAATTTTTTTCTCAGTGTGGGATATGTGGGAAACATGTTGTTATTTTGATCTCATGCTCACATACCAACTTGTCGGAATCAAATCTACCACAAAAAATGTACTAAAAAATCAAAACGATCCCAGATAAAAATGAAAGTGTTGTTCATAAGTATCAGCAATGTCAATTTCTCAGAATGACCTAAATGACTATGAAAAATGTCACCAGAGTATTTGGTCATTTTTCATTAACATTTTATCAGAATTTACCTACTGAGGTTCACTCTTAGACTGTAAGATCTTTCACAACAGCCTCCATCTTTGAATTCATCTTTTCATTTCCATTGTTTTTATATAAGAGAATGTAAATGCTAATCAATACAAAATTGTGAATAAGTTGGTAATACAATAGTATCGTATTCCTGGCTATATTTTAGAGATTTATGAACAATTTTTGTTTCTTACCCTGTGCTATATAAAAATTACAGATTTTCTTTGCTGTTATATTTGAATCAATATGTATCCTTCTCTTCTAGTGAACAAGGAATTAAATTCCAATGCTAAAGTATGATATACTCTTTTGAAATATGAATAAGATGTAGTTACAACAAACATAGATATATATTTTCCCAAATAAGAGTTTATATACTTTTCATAAGCAGTTATTTAAAACACACATTTAAAACTGACTATATAGAGATACATTTAATTTTCTTCAGGAATTAAATAAATGTTTATTCTTTACTGTCAGTTGAATACTTTTTTCTTTGTGATATAATAATTAAAAACTTAGAATTTTAATACTAAATTTAACATTCATAAATCAGTCTTCATTTTAACAAACTTTAGGAAAGATATGACCTTTTTTTTTACTTGAATGAATAGTTTTTATTGAACACATTTCTGAATATGTAACAAAAATTGAAAACAATGGCAGATTTTGCTAGAGGGAAAAAATTCATTGCTGAATGCAAATTTCTACAATACCAAAGATTAAATGAAATAGTTTTGGTCATTTGCACTGTTGTTCTTCCCAATAACTGTGGATAACATAAAAGAATTATTTATTTTTGATATGTTTCACAGTGGAAGAGGAATTTTGTATGTCTTAAGAATGTTTCCAGTCTAAAAAGTTCATTATAATATGAAGTTAATATGTACCATATGGAAAAAAATTCATAAAATATCTTCCTTGTTGCATTCACTCAAAAAGAAGAAACCCAGGTTCGATTCCTGGTAACCACATACAATGCTGGGTGTGGAGACCCACGCCTACCAGCAATCAGAACCACATACCACAATGCCTCGCATGGAGACTCATGCCTGTAACCCTAGCACTGGGGAAGCAGGGGCAGGATTGCTGTGTGACAAAAGCCGAGCTCAGGGCCATCCGGAACTACAAAAGCAAGACCCTATCTCAAAAAATAAAAAATAAAAATAAACTATGTCTTTATCGAATTCCTTCTCGTTCTCAACATTATGTCGGAGGCTCTAGTGGAGCTTGCAAAATTAAAGTATGCACACTCCTCTACAAAGACAGCAATGGGCTGAGAATCTTGCTCAGTGGTTCTGGATTCTGCCTGGCAAGCTCAAGGTCCAGAGTTTGATACCACACACCACATTGCTGGACATGGTGACTCACACTTGTAATACCAGCACGCAGGAGACAGAGGCAGGGGAATTGCCAAGAGTTCGAGGTCAGAATGGACTACATATTGAGTTCAGGGGTAGTCTGAACTACAAAACAAGACCCTGTCTAAAAGAAAACAAACAAACAAACAAACAAAAACAGAAAGAATTATGGACGTGCACGTGACTCCATCATGAAAATGGCTGGTCTCAGATTTGTGTTACCTGTCCCTGCACCTATGAACTGTTTACTACATTCTCAATATATGGTCCTCCTTAGTACACTAGTACACAAATTGATCTTCCTTTGTCTCTTTAATTCGCTCTGTTTTCGTAATTTTTATGCAGTACATTTTCCTCTTCAGCGAGGATGAAAGGTGCTATAAAAGGTCTAGTACTGAAGTTATACGGCTATTTCCCGTTTGGACACTTTTCACTTGCTAGAAGTCTATTTCATTGTCCTCATTCTACCCATCGTTCATTATGGTTTTATCATTTATTATTCTCTTTGTACTTTGTCTCACTCAAATGATATATATTATACGGAACTTAAGCTTGTGCATCTCATTCATTTCAGTCAATGTTATATTTTCTAGCTGCATCTATTTTCCTAAAATATCTCAAATATTTCATTTTTAATTGAAAATTAGTATTATGTTAGAAAGTAGACACTACATTTTTATTCGATTATCTGTCAATGGATATACAGGCTGTTTCTGGGATTTACCTAGAGCAAGTTGTGTTGCTATAAACATTGGTGTGCATATATTGCTGTTGTATGGTATTTTAAGCTCTTTAGAGAAGACCAGGGGGCTTACTAGGTCAAACCACCTGACAACATCAGAAATGGGGCAGTATTCAGGGATAAGTGAATCCTGAAGGCAAGGAAGTGTTTGCATTCATCGATCATAACATATATGTTTTCAATTGATTTTAAGGTACACTTTATACATCTATTATGACCAAAGTCAACATTGAGAATTTGTACCTGTGCATGACACATCTTGATTCTCATTTTTCCCTTGCCCCTGCTGTCCCTTCAACAGATGTCTTGATAAGTACAATTGTTCATTACCAATCAATGCATATTTATGTTTACAAATTAGACTTTGTAAACCTAAACCATTAATTCCATAATGCAGCCTCACGTTGTTAGACTTGAACATCTTTCAGAACTTAGTTGAAATCTCACTTCCTCAATGCAGCTATCCCTTCACGCTAGGTCATTTACTAGGCTTCTCACCTATAAATTTTCACTGTGTTATCTCAGTCTCTTTCACCACCAACTCATTGTATTTGTTTTCCTAATCTTGTTGTGATGTTCATTACTGTAATCTTTGCAGCTAAGTGCTGCCTAGAACAAGTCATTCATTTAGGTGAATGATGGGATGGACTGTAAAGATCTTGAGAGCCAAACAGTGTTATAACCTCTTTAGAAAAAGAGAATAACAGGAGTGGAAAAAGAATGATGTCATCGGGGTGAATTGGGAAGATCCTCTTCCACCCTACCAGTATCAGTTAGTGGTTCTATATGCATATGAATTTCTAGAAAGAGCAGTAATGATTATGAGCCAATCTTGCCTATGAGCAAATTAATAAAGTAACAAAATGTCAGTACTTAGAAAGTAGTCATAAATGAAATGTATTGGTCTACCTATCTCACAGAATACTGGGAAATACTGGGAAAACACAGCACACAGCTTCTATTTCCTGAATTTAAGGACCAGTACCACCAAAAAATAAAATGAAGTTAAAATACAGGCTGTCACAGCTGGTCAATAGAAACTGACACCTAGGTCTAAATATTTTAAATTTACTAATATATCTGGGAATCATCCATGAATTATTAATAAACATATTTCATATATTTTCAAATATAAATATCATTATGAGTTTTATTTTGATAGTATTTCTCTTTATTTCTTATTTACTTGTTTTGTAGAAAAAGTTTGTTTCCATTGATTTGAATAAGATATGCCTTTAGCACTGTTTCTGACTACTACATGGTGAGATTTCAAAATGCTCTACAGTACATGACATGGATACACTCACTCTGTATGTTATGTTAAAGAAAGGTTATAGATTCCTTAAGTCAATTTAGCAAATCTTATTCAAATAAACCTTATCAATTTTGATTAGTGCTGTGGTTGAATGTTTATATGATATGCAATATATATATATTATTGCTATTGTAATATATATATTAATATATTGTAATATACATATATTATTATTTCTATTCTCTTCCTAAACACTTTCGTTTTCAGTGTAAGATAATTTTGTCTTAATTTTCAATTCAAATGAGTTATTACTACTTACAATCATTGTTTAATTATATTTAGAATCATATTCTGATGGTTTCTTTGCAGATCACTATTTCTAGTTCTCTTTCTCATTTCAAGAATTTTTCCTTCATCCTAAAGAATAACCCTTGGTAATTCTTTTTAAAAGGTGAATGTCAAACCACCTTAGATGTAAAATCCCTGAAAATACTTTTATTAATGTCCTTACTGTCAAAGAAGAAGTAAAGTTCTTTATCTTAGGCCTTTAAAAATATTTTTCTCTTGGCCTTTGACATCTATTGATGCTGATGAAAAATCTGAGGTCAGAGCAACTGTCACTTGGTTTTAAAGTAATGTCTTCTCTTTCTCTAGAAACTTTGATAGCATTTTTTTCACTCTAAATATTTCATAGTATTACAACAACCAAGGTCTATGTGAAAGTCTTATATTTTTTCCTTTCTTCTAGAAAACGTTCCACTATAGCAGCCACAAACCTTTTTCTCTGCCAATCTCTCTATTTCAGAAGCTGCACTTTTATGCACTTTTGCAACTGTTTAGGCTCATGTGCATTTTCCAGTAAAAAACTGTTACTTTCCCAGTGGATGCTCATTACAGCAAATATTTGCAATCTATTTTTTTCATATGTCAGTGTTTTATCTCTCAAATTTTATCTAATTTTAATGTATATAGTTTTTTTCCATTTTAAAGTCTTGATTATAATATTATTTTTATTTTATGATAATATTAATATCCTATCAGTATATGCTGAATACCATGGAGAGTATTAACTTTCCTATTTTAGTTCCTTACTTTTTGCTTCGATTTTCTATTAAGTGAAAATTTTCCTTCATTGCTCTTCTCTGGCTTCCTAGCAGCGCAGTGGTCAACTCCCCCAATAATATCCCCATCTTCCTGCTTTTAAACTCAACTATTTTATTGGAATCTGTAGCCTCAGAGTGACAGTAGGGGAATTGCAGAAGCTAGTAACATTGCTACTACATGCCTGTAATGCTAACTGAACAGCGTTTTTTGCTTTGTTATGCAGCCTTACATATAATGCTTGAGCCTGCACAGAAGTCACAGCTGAGGTGAGTCCAGTTCTGTACTATGCAGGACACTTTTGGTACTTCCTACCCCACAGTAGCCACGCTACCCAGGAGCACGTGACACTAACAGAATAACTCAAATTCCATACTTAGAGTTCAGTGTTTCTACACATTTCTGCCCCAATGCACTCAAATTCTATTCATTTGGTATTTCTTTTTTTTAACTGAAATCTTTATTGGTCATTACATATACACATCATGATTGTACTCCATAATGGGGATTTGTACCAGTATAAGACACAACTTAATTCTCATTTATTCCCATAGCCCTACCCACCCTACCACCCCCCTATATACATAAAATTTATTTCCTTTCTTTTTTGTTATAATCTGATTATTTTTCCCCCTTCACCCTATTTCACTTTGAGTATTTTCTATTTCACAATATACAACATACAATTCTAAAAGTCATTTACATCTTTACTTTCTCATACCAGAGAAAAGATGTGATATTTATCTATCTGTGACCAATTTATTTTACTTATGAGGATATCCTCAAGGTATGCCCATTTAAGTATAAATGCTTCAAACTTATCATTTCTTATGGCAGAGTAATACTCCATTCTGTAGAAGAACCACAGCTTTTTCTTCCAGTATACAGTTGATGGACATTTGGGTTGTTTCCAAGATTTAGCATATTTCTTTAGGTATGTGTTCATTTATTATAATTTTTAGAGCCAAATGAGCAATTAAAATTTTAAATTATAGCATGACTTTCACAAATGATTTATGATGACTTGGTAACATTGTGTTATACTACTATTCAACAAATATGCTTATGGAAATGTACACATTTTACAGTTATGAATACTCAAACCAATAAATGACCCTCAGTGTGAAATGCAAATTATCCACAAGAGTGTACACAGTGCAACTCATTAAAAAAAATATATATACATATGTATAATATATATTTATATATATATAATAATATAAATATATAAATATTTAAATATATAGATAATATTTAAATATATAAATATGTATTTAAATATATAAATAATATATAAATATATATTATTTTTAAATATATATATATACTTTTTTTTTTAGGTTTTTTGAGACAGGGTCTCTCTTTGTGGTTCAGGCTGGCCCTGAGCTCAGCCTCAAACTCACATCACAGCAATCCTCCTGTCTCTGCCTCCCGAGTGCTGGGATTACAGGCGTGAGTCACCACACCCGGCACTGTGGTATGTGGTACTGGTTGCTGCTGGGCGTGAGTCTCCAAGCCCAGTATTGTTATGTGGTAACCGGGGATGAACCCGGGTCCTTGGCAAGACAGGCACCAGAACCACTGAGCTAACTCCCCGGCCCATAAAAAATATATTTTGAAAAAATGAATAACAGAAATCATCTTAACCATGAAATTTGGGTTAATCTCAAAGATATTAGAACAAAGTTGCAGCACATTATTTTTTGTTTGTTTGTTTTAAAGATCTGATTTCTACCATATAGCTTTAAAATATATATTTTGCCAAAAATCATTCAGCTAGTAACCCAGCCTTACATTTTACTGCTAATTATTTTGCAACACCAGATATTTTAAGTAGTTTCCAAAGAATTTCAGTAAAAATGTCATATATTTATTGAAATACACTGATTTATTATTATTTTATTACTCATTGTGTTAAGACTAAAAGATGAAGTACAATTAAAGCCTTAACAGATATGATTTGTATTTTCACTTCGGAAAGCTATATTTAACCAAAATAAAAATTAGTGGTTTTATTATTGTTAAATATAGCATTTCCTCTTTATCTCACCTAGAAATAATTATTTACTCTGTGTGCATGTTAATAGAGTTTGCAAATTAATGGTAACACTATACTGCCTTAGGACCCTGTAGAAAAGTTTTACACAACTTGATACAAGTTTGATACAAGTGATTAGAAGAAATATGTGACACATCTAACAACTATGCTCTGATCTATAACTTATTTAACCTGAATTCTCTCCTAGATTTAAAATTATATTTCTATGACAAAAGAAGGAAAGAAAAATATAAAAGCTCATCTGCCATGCATAAACTATTAACTTATATGTGGTAGGTATACTGTAATGCAAACTGTATTAATGCAATTACTCTACATCTAACAAAATCAAGGACTTGTGTGGTAGGTAATGAGCTACATGTGGCTGACTGCTGAAAACTTGGAACCAGAAGTCCTCAGTTTTCATTGAACCTACTATCTTTGAGGAGTAGTATGTTCTGGGACAAGTTAACAATCGTGAGATAATGGGGAAAACATACCCATCACTAGCTCTGTGTTCTAGATCTGCCTTTTAAAAGATGTAAAGTTGTACAGACTAATGTCATGGAGTCTTATATTACTAATAATGAAAAGGAAACGATAACATTTACCTACACAATTATTTTGAGGGTCAAGTCAAGCTCTATATAAAAGACTTAGTGTTGTGTCCAATATTTTGTAGAATTTTAACTATGATTCCTAGCTACTCCAATGTTTATTTTATTAATGTCCAAGTGGAAAACAGTACTTCATTTACATGTGTTCTGGGCTGTGTATCATGAGATAATACAAAAAAGAATGGAAAGACTATATATGCATGATGTATTTCTCCTCTCATACTTTCCTAATGTCTAATCACTTATAAAACCAAGTGACAAAAATTACTATAGAATGAATTCTTAATCTAAAAACCCAAGACAATTGTGTTTCTTCTTAAATTAACCTTAGAATTTCAATTTTTGGCTTTTATTTCCTAAGAAATTACAGTGCTTCTTAAGACATACACTGTGTTTACTAAACAGAGTATTTTATTTATGTTCTTTTTATTCCCACTAATGCTAACCACAGAAAAATCACATCTTTGTTTTTTATTGTTGTGTTGTTTATTTTTAACTAACACTTAAAAATCATGCAAAATGCTTACAGAGTACCATGTGACATTTTCATGCATGTGTCCATTGTGTAACACTTACATGAAGTTATACATATTTCTTTCCAAACATTTATCACACTTTTATAGTGGATGTTTAAAAAACTACTGATTTCTGTGTGCTGCTTGTTTCCTGAAACTTGACTGAATTTGAGTATTAGTTATAATAGTTTTTGAATGAACTACTTAGCATTTTCTATATATAAAGACATGCCTTGTGCAAACAGTGACAATTTATAATTTCCTTTTTCAATTAGAATGTTTATTTATTTCTCTTGCTTGACTGCTCTACGATTTCCAGTAGGACACTAAATAATAATGATGAAAATAAGTATCCTTTTGGATTCCAGATCATGAAGGAAACACTTTTAGATTTTGTCTGATTCAGTATCAGACTGAATCTCTGCTTGTTAAGTACAGGTTTTACATTGAGGCATGCTCCTTTCACACCTATTTTATTGAAAGTTAAAATTACATTTTCTGCTTCCATTCAAAGATATGATTTTTGTCTATCATTCTGCTGATTATTTCTATCATCTTTACTATTTGCATATATGAAAGCAATATTTGTACTTCAGTTGCTAACTTCAAATAACTCATAATTATAGAGATGTTCAATGTTTGTTGGATTCTAACTTACTGAGGGTTTATTATATTTAATATTCACACACCCAATTGAGTGGGACGACCCTGATTGGTGTCTGCTGCATTAAACTAATTATTAAAAATAACTTTACTCATTCACCAAAGCACCTTAGTCATTTGATCATCTTACTTTTTAAAAAAATCAACATAATACACATCGAGATTATATCCTGTTCCACATTTGGTTTGTGCATAAACACTAGTCTTTGTGATGAATAGCTTTATTTGAAATTTGCATTTTTTCACTATCTCGTCTATTTGATTGATTGACTATATCATAGAAGTATATTATTTGCCATAGGACATAAAATCTCCATTGTTTATTAGCACATGTATTTTATAATCTTAAATATATTTGTGGAAGTCATGAATTTAAAATTTCAGTGATCTCCCTATTTCAGATGAAAACAGGGCAGGTATACAAGTAGGCCTACTAAGAGATTCACATACTAATGTAAATGAATATGTTTCTTCTCTATTGACAGTTTTTAAAAATGTTTATTCTAATATTTAAGCACAGTGTTCTGTAATTTAAATATTTGTTAGATATTACTTTTCTTCATAACATGACTATTTGAATTATACAAGTATTTTTAAAATTTAATTGTAAACACCAATAAGTTTACTTGAACAGAGTCTATCTGAAGAAATATGTAAATAAATGCTTATATATTCCTAGACAGATAATGTATAATTTTTATCTTGTTATTGTCATTATCTCTTTATTTTGCTATACTGCAAAATACTAAAGACCTTGCATGTGCCAGGCAGTCGCAGCACCACTGACCTAAATCCTGGGTCCTCTAATCCTATAAATTGCCTGGTCTAGCCTTGAAAGTCTTTAGATTTGTTCATTGCTGCAGCAGGAATCAAATTTAAGACATTATGCTTGTGAGGCTGGCATGGCACCACTGAGCTACATCCCAGGCTACCTCTATCTATCTATCTATCTATCTATCTATCTATCTATCTATCTATATTATAATATATATTTTTTAACTTTTTAAGAAAATATTAATTTCATGTTATGAAGTAAAAGCTCAAAGCAGTCAATAAAATTCTATAAAAAAGATGTGTAAAAATTAAAACACTGTATCAGATATCAAAATAGATCATTAAACAATAGTATTACAACAGATTTTCTTTTAAACTTTAATAGTTTATTTAAGTTAATCTAAAAATTATCTTCCAACATATGTGCAATATAAAGCATTTATTATCAATATTTTTCATTTTTTGTACTGAGTATCTTGCACTTACTAAACATTTGAATTTCTTTTTTTGTTTTGTTGGGAGAGGGGCTGTGGGTTTGGCTTGGTTTTTTTTGGCTTGGTCTCACTATGAAGTCCAGGCTGGCCTTCAACTCAATACGTAGCTAAGGCTGCCCTCAAACTGGCAGCACTCTTTATTATTCACCCTCCCAAGAGCTGGGATTTCAGTACTATCACACCTTGCCAAACATCTGAATTTAGACCACCTATGCCTTTTAAGTGCTGAGTAGTTATTAAGGTAAATGCCTTTCATAACGAACAACTTAGCACTCAATACTTTATATTGTTTGAATTTATTACAATAACAGTAAACTCTCATGTGGTTTTTATCACATATTTATCATAAAGAATTTGTACCTGTAAATGTTAAATATTGATTCATTTTCTTCCAATTCTCAGGATAAATGAAGACCAAAATGCATTATAGATACTGTGAAATAGGAAGATAATGTTCAAATTGCAAGGGAAGCTAGGGAGTAGAGTGCAGGAAAGAAAGGAATGAAAAGAAAAAAATGAGAAAAGAAGAGCTAAAGTTAGGTGAGGGAAATACTACCATTAATAACTGTGCATGGAAAAAATTTAGATCAGTGTAGAAAAACAAGGATCTTCAACCTAATGTCCAAAAGAAAAACAAATTCATGCCTATGATCATGCTATAAATTACAGGCACAATATACTTATCTGAAAACAGACTGAACCCAAATAGTAGCTGATTAACTGTTTTCTTCCTAGAGAAAACAAACATATAAATGCAGTGTTCTTGTATTATACAAGTAGACACCTATATCACATTATATGCCATCATGAGCAAACACAGAAATACAAAATTTATTGATGAAGAAAATGATGGCCAACACCATGTAAAAATATCTTTTTTTTCAACACTCATTAGAGAAATACACCCACAGATATAGGCCAGATCCAATAATCAGTGTTTGACTAAAATGAAAATATTCAACTGTTAAATATTTACCATACAGCAAATAAAATTAACTAAGTTCTGTTCATTATATGATAAAAATTTACATTACTGAAAACACTGTAGGCTGGTGGAACAAAACTGGGTAAGGCCAATGAGAAGAGATATTTTAAAAGCTGCTAGAAGAAAAGCAAATCTAAAGGTAGCATTGATCAATGAGCCACCTATTTGCTATGGTGTTTGTCTTTCAGCTCCACGCTTAATGAAAATTATAAAGTTCAAACAAATATACAGTTTCAAGAAGCATATAATATAAAAGACAGTATATTTAATTAGTAAGATGAATGTTTATTAAATGTTTAATGTGAAAAATGACTATTATAAGAGAGTGTTTCAAAGTCTAATATGTTCCTAAAAATTCAGAATTTGGGAATAATTTTTAAGAGTCAATTTTCTGCCTTTCTTACATTTTAACATTTTTTTCAAATACTAAAGTTGAGAATTGTAATTTTTCTCAACTGCCTTTAAACATCTGCAATATTAGTAGAAAAGAATTCTGATACACAGCCTATTTTCTATTTAAATCATTTTTTCTGAAATTTTAAGCCATAAGTAAAGAATCCATTCTCATTTTTATCTTTTTCCTACAATCCATTAATTACATATGAGAATCTAGTTACTTCATTAGATACGATAGACATGATTTTTAAATATTCAGGTAAATATTCAGATGCTTTTCAAAATGAAATTTCAAGGGGTTATATTTGTGCAGAGAAATTTAAAAACCATCAGGATCCTGATAAAACACTTGTTAAATTATATTTTCCAAGATGTACTGAAGCTGTGTTACTACAGAATTATAATATTCTTTGAAGAAAAAAACTGCCAATACCAGAACCAGTCTTAGCCTGTTTATGTCACAGACACACAAAAGCATATGAAGGAAGGTCACAGCCATCACACTGACACTGCAGATAAGGATAAACCCAGGGGTTTAAGAGCAATAACAACACAGGAACAAAATATAAAATCAAAACAAAACAAACAAAATGCAGGCCTCTGGATTCCACTGCAAGTATTCTTTTGTCATTTATTTCTTTTCCAGGCCAGATTTTCCCCAAAGAGTTTCTGTTCAAATGGAGAAGGAGAAGGTGTAACATCTAACCAATAATGGCATACTACAAAGTTGATATTTTAAAAATCACTTATAAGTTATAGGAAAACAATTTGAAAAATGTTTTTCTATTTTCATCTGCTTTTTTAACCTTTGCTTAATTTGGCTGAAAAATAGATTTCCATTTCTTTAAAGGTCAAAAATCAATCTTTGTTTTATAAAACAATCAAATCATAAAATCATTTGCATCACTTGCACTCTGACTTCAGTAATTTTGTCTCTAGTTGAGTAGCTTGAATGCATAATATCTTGCACTTTACCCTTTTCCAAGATAGTCACACTGATGTTTTGTTTATCTTTGAAGCAACTTTACAGTAAGGTAAATTTGGCTAAACTAACTTGGGATACATACAACTTTCTGAAACAAAACATTCTGACTAGGAATCAGTAAAACACAATTGAAAGTTTTAACTTGTAGTTTCAACAGGAACGCTTTTATTTGTTGTTTATATTGAAACCTCAGTTATTAAAAAAAAATTACTGAAATGTAGCAAGAACAGACATTTCTTATACATTCCTTAATTCAGTTAAGACACATTTACTGGAGTTTAAACATTGTGCTTTTCATTAGATGAAATGTTCGGAAAGAACCTAGCATGGCTATGATACAATTTTGGTGAGTTTTTAATGAATTCTGCACAGCACTGAGGGTACATATGAAGCTCTTTAAGTGGATCTACAGAAAAAAATTGTCAGAGCTGATTAAAAATAAGGGAAAGTTCCCATAGGGTCAGTCTCTGTGTCTGTTTATCTCTGTCTCTGTCTCTCTCTGTGTCTTTTTGTCTCTCTTTCTCCTTTCTCTCTCTCTTCTTTTCCTTGAGACAAGATCAATAACTAATTGTAACATTTTAACTCATTTTTGTTTTAAAATGTAGTGTTACTTTATGTACATATCACATGACAATTCTCTCACTACAATGCCATGCAAGCTTGTTCTGGTTTAATGAAGAAAGGATGGGTCCCTAAAGGAAGATGAAGAGGATTTCAGTGAATCTTCTCCATCAAATAAGGATTTTCCCAGGTTGTAAAGATTATAACTTGCACTGGGCAGCTAAGCCTAATGCAGTTTTGAATTTGGTAAGGAAAGAAATTAAATCCAAGAATTTACTGCAACAACTCACAACATCAAATTGTTTCTATTTTCTTATTCCCAGAAGACTTTCCATAGAATTAACCTGTCAGAAAGCAAGAAGGAAATAACCCTGATTTATTACTGAAAGCAAAGTGAAACTTAAGCTAGAGGGATATTATAGAAAGAGTCCTAACGGGAAAGAATACAATGTGTTTAAGTTGACAAAAGCAGATAGGTAAGTCATTAACTAAAAATCTAGTGTAGACAGCTATTTAATTTGGCCTTCTAGCCAACTCGCCCCTAAAGATTATAAAATCTTATCATAACTTAATTTTAAGGTGATAATTCAAATGATGCATGGGAATTGACTTACTTGTCGACTTCAGATAAGAAATCCCTAAGAGCACAAGGATTTCACACAATCAAAGTCATGTATAAAGGATTCATAAAAGAGAAAACCAAAACCAAATTTTATGACTAGTAGAAAAGAACATTCATTTTATGTCATTATGAATTTTAATCCAAATATCAGACCTAATCCCAATTGATAAGTTCACAAAATCTAATCATTTTCTTAATGTTGTTGGAAAATATTGTTCAGGTTCAAGAGTGTGAACATTTCAAATCTCTCTTTCTTACAGAAATGAAAATATATTGTTCAGATATTATTTTAATCTATAAAGATTACGGAAAAGAATCAGTCCAGGAATATAGCCTTTTCACAACTGGATCTTCTTGCTACAATTTAATGGAATGGCAATGAATAAAATCTGTTTTCAGATTATTCACTTTTGATAGTCATTTTGAAAATATTTTAATAATTTGTAGGAATTATAACTGATTTATTTTTAATTTTTTCATTTTCAGAGGTAAATTGTTGAACAAAAGACACTTGCACAAAATACATACACTTATGCTGCACAGCACTCTACAAAGACTGTGCATCAAGAAAGCACCAACATGGGGCCGGGGAGTTAGCTCAGTGGTTCTGGCGCCTGTCTTGCAAGCGCAAGGGCCCGGTTTCAATCCCCTGGTAACCACATACAATGCTGGATATGGAGACTCATGCCCAGCAGCAACCAGTACCACATACCACAGTGCCGGGCGTGGTGGCTCATGCCTGTAATCCCAGTACTCGGGAGGCAGAGGCAGGAGGATTGCTGTAATATGAGTTTGAGGCTGAGCTCAGGGCCAGCCTGAACTACAAAGCGAGACCCTGTCTCAAAAAAAAAAAAAAAATAAGCACCAACAATTAATATGTTCCAATACTTGTACTGGACACTGAGGAAGAAGAACCATGTGCATCTCTTACATACCTCAGCAGCAAACTGCTGTAGGCCACCGATGTTAATTGGTCCCTCTTCCGTGGCATATAAATTGCATCCTCCTACACAAAGATCAGAAGTTGGGCACACCATTCCACAAGTAAGACCAAGGGGGTTGTCAGAAAAAATCTTCTTAGCAGCTCCATAATAGTTCTACAAAAAGTAGAATAATGTCATTTACTTCAACATTAAATAATGACAAATATATTATTTTACATGGCTAGATTAAATACCATGATGTCAAGACATATATATGAAATATGTTGAGTTAGTATTTACCATTAACTAACACTAAAAGAACAGGAGACATGTAGAGATATTTAATATACTAATTATAGTTAAAAATTATTTTAGAAGGATAAGAATACTAAGCTATATTCATTATGTAAAATCAAAAATTAAAAGATTAATGGGAAATTATAGAAACAGTTGTTAGATTTTTCTTGTGAAATTTTAAAACTGCCATAAACATACAATTCAAGAAAATGTGGGTTTAATATGCTTAACAATATGAATCCAAGGCATTTATTTTTCTTTGGTCTTTCACTGAAGATATTACTTAAGGTTTTTGGGAACATATACATTGTTTCTAGGAATAAGCAAATGAAGAATCTGAAAACATAAACATGAATTCTTCTTGACTGTAGACAATATATCATAATAATAATCATTATTGTGATGATAAGAACATCCACCACACTGGAAATAGAGTTAAATGACTATACACTTGCCTAACTTACATGAGGCCTTGTATTAAATAATGAGCCCTGAAAAAATGATAATAGCAATAATAAATCAAACATGATATTTACTATTCATTTATATTTAATACATTTTAGATATTCAAAAATCCTTCATTCAACCTATTCATCCATAATCTTTCATTCTATAAGATATCCAATATTCAATCCAAAATTTCTGGACCTCTAATAAAACAAAAATAAATCCTTGAGAAACAAGATAAAGAAGTTTTCCAGAAATCTTTAAACAGACTTGCTGAAGAATGAGGAAAAGACAAATAAAATAGGTGAAATAATTTAAAACATCAGAATTCTAAATCTATTTTAAAAGGCTGTTACTTCTGAACTAAATAAAATGTTTTAATGTAGAAATCAGTACATGCTTCTGACAGAACTTGTGCTGCTTAGCCATATTTATCTTGTTTAATGTGTCCACTCAGAAACTACAGTTTTGTCTGGCATACATGACATCTAAACACATAGAAGGAATGTGGTATACAACTCAATACTTAACTAGTCAAACTGAGGTAGGAAAAGCATATGTTAGGCCAAGAATCAAACAGCATGATTCATATTAAACTATCCATGATTTATATTAAACCATACTGTCCATGAATCACTACATAATAAAATTTAGTATAACTAACATTCTTATTTATTTACACCCACAAACACATGCACACATGCATGATTCACACCTATGATCACATTATATAAATTACAGGCACAATACACTGATCTAGAAACAAACTGAACCGAAGTGACATTTGTTAACTTTTTTCTTTCTAAAGAAGAGGATTTGTTGTTGAATATATTAACATTTACAACTCAAAAATAGACAGTCTAATCAAATGGGCAAATATTAACAATTAAAAAAAACTTCTATTATAGATAGTCAAATCTCCAATAAACATGATCAAGGTAGTCTTCACCATTAGTCATTAGAGAATGCAAGTCAAACCTCCAATGAGACCTTTGGATGGCTATAATTAAAAAGACAGTGGAAAGTTTGACAGTGGTGCAGGGGAATGGGAACCCTCAAACATTATTGATATGAAAGGAAAATAGAATAGAGGCATTGAAAAGTAGTTTAACAATTCCTTATAAGATTCAAAATAAAATCACCATATGACTCAGCAATTCCATTCTTCAGTGTATACTCAAAAGAACTGAAAACATATGTCCATGGAAAACCTAATGTTTGTAACAGAATTATTCATAACAGTTAAAATGTGGAAGTTACCCAACTGCACATCAACTTTTAAATGGCTAAGTGGTGTCTGTATCCATACAAAAAGGATATTTTTTAAAAATAGAAAGGAATGAAGTAACAATATATATTTTAACATGGATAAACCTTGAAAAGATTATGCTAAATCAAAGAAGCTATAGAGTAGACCACATGTGATTCCACTTATGTAAATTGTCCATCCGAGGCAAAACTATAGATAAAGAAAGCAGATGAGTGGTTCCTTGGGCTGGCAGTCTGACATGAAATGGAGAAAGGCTGCTAACAGTACAGAATGTCTTTTATGAGTGATGAAAATGTTCTCCAAGTAAGTATGTTGATGGTTACAACTTTAATATGCTAGACATCACTGACTTATCAATAAGTACAAATATAAGGACATTTACATGAGAAAATATAAGGGTTATGAATTATATCTCAATAAAGATTTTTATTTTCAAAAGTATAACAGAGGTATAGGGAATTTAGGCAATTTAGAAACAGAATATATAGGTGAAATTATTGAAAACTGGACAATGTTTTAGCAGGTGAAGAAACTTAATTTTGAAGACATTTTTCTTCTAAACAACAACAACAAAAAAAAAACGCCCTTGTGCCTGACACATATCTATAGGCGAATGTATCAATTTATTATGAAATTTTAATTCATATTACATAGAAAAATAAGCTTCCCTAGAAGGCAAAAAATTGTCTTCTATCCCTTTATAATCAAATACCTGATCTTCTCACTTCCTACAAATGAGCTGTGAATGGCTCCTCTTGACAATCTCAGTTACTGTTCACTACTCTTTCCAGCTCTTGCCTGATATCTAAGGTACATCTGAAATGACCAATGTTTGAGTAAATTCAACAAAGTAATATTAAAATTACACTTATGGCTCATTAATTGCCATAGATGTAAAGCTATTGGAAACTAATCTACTACTAGATAGCACTGGCCACCAAATGACCTAATAATTCAACTCTCTTTTAACTCCATGTGTAACCTTTTTACCAAAACGAAGTTTGCAGGAAGATTTTATATTTCTAAAAATTAGTGATCCTTTATTGAGTGCCTCTTTTAAGTCAAAATTATATTGTGTATTTAAAGAAAAAAAAAACAAATATATGCTCGTTGGCATCAAGACGTATTAGTGTCACAGTAAGAAGTTATTTCAGTTTAAGTTTTGAGCTTCAGCTATAAATGAGTGGGAGTCAAAATAACTTCAATGGGACAAGGAAAAAATATGGGGGAGTATCCTATGAGTACAAATTCAAGAAAGCCCAGAGTAGATATCAGTGTAATTATTTGATTTTTGCTAGGTAATTTCATTATTTAGAATATATACTTAAACTATGTTCAGACCAAATTATGGAGAGCTCTCATGGCTAGAACTGGGAGTTTAGTATATCACTGAAGTTGGTCAATGGAAAGTCCCATTGTTAAGGGGTTAACTAGCATGATTACTGAATAGACAGTGTGAAAATTCTTACAAAGGTAATGTAAACAGACTCTGTGAGGGAAATTTTACAGTGGAACTAAGAAAAGGAAATCATCAGCCTGAGTCAGAGAAAACATAAGCCTGGTTTGGAAATAGGTGGTGCCAACATTGAACAATGTCTCAGAAGTCACCCTGGCCATCCATGTCTCTTAGGAAACATTCCAGATATGCTACAGAACTCCACTGTTCCGGAATGGGTATTCAGAGCTCAGACATTCCGAAACCTTTTTGAAAAGGAAAGCCTTCTCTTTTCAGAGGAAGAAGTAAGAGCAGCTAAGAAGCATATGAAGAAATGCTCAACATCATTAGTCATTCAAGAGATGCAGATGAAAACAACATTGAGATTTCATCTCACTCCACATAGAATGGTGCCATTTCAGATTAGGCCAATGGCAAAATGTTGGCGAGGCTGCAGGGAAGAAGGAACCCTTCTCCACTGTTGGTGGGACTGTAGACTCATACAACCCCTGTGGAGATCAGTTTGGAGATTCCTCAAAAAGCTAGGATTGATGGTCCCATTTGACCTGGCCATCGCCCTGCTAGGTATATACACACAAGAATTAAAAGACTCATATCACAGTGACATATGTGCACCCATGTTTATAGCAGCCCAATTTGTGATTGCTACATCTTGGAAACAACCCAAGTGTCTATCAACTGGAGACTGGATAAAAAAGCTGCGGTTCTTCTACACAATGGAGTATTACTCTGCCATAAAAAATAATAGGTTTGAATCATTTATACTTAAATGGACATACCTTGAGGATATCCTCATAAGTGAAATAAATAGGGCACAGATAGGTACATATCACATCTTTTCCCTGGTATGAGAAAATAGAGATGTGAATGAGTCCTAGCATTGTATGTTATATATTGTGAAATAGAAAATGCTCAATGTAAAATAGGGTCAAGGGGGAAAAATGATGAGATTGTAACAAAAAAGTAAGGAAACAAATTTTATGTATATGGGGGTAGGGTGGGTAAAGCTATGGGAAAAAATGAGAATTAAGTTGTGTCTTATACTGGTACAAATCTCCATTATGGAGTGCAATCATGATGCATATATGTAATGTATCAATAAAGATTAAGAAATTTAAAAAAAAGAAAGAAAAGGAAAGCCTTCTCAACTCTTCTTATAGAGATCAGCATCAATTCTTTCTCCATAAGCAAGTGGGATGATTTTTTAAGTCCTCTTTCTGTGTGAAAGGTTCACTTCTACTCTGTGAGCTCTTCAAGCCATTTTAAAAGTAAAGGCTACAAAATTTAAATTAAGAATGGTACTTTAAGACACCCTACTAGTCTCCTTCTAGAAAATACACACCACTTCAACTGGTTTCTTCCTGTTATTGAATCAGTTACAAGCATTTTACTGTTCCATCATGTGAGGAAAATGTAAGGGCCAGACTAGAGAGGTTACAAGATAAATATCTGGTCTTTCGAGCACAGAGACAGCTTATGTAAAATGCATGGAGGCTTTCATAGCTTACTTTTTTAAAGCTAAAAGAGAAAAATGATATTTAAAATGATTGTTGTGGACAAATCAAAAATATAGGCATTGAATATCTGCCAGCTCATTAATTTAGCCATTTTTTGCAGATGTTTAATTTTCAATTAATCCTTGGGGTTCTTCACATCATGTTCTGTTTAGGTGAGTTAATTTTAAAATAACGTTAACTTTGAGTACACTGATCTTATTTTAAAATTATGGTTTGAAACTACATTAGTGTCATTTCACTACAATATAATGATTTTTAAAGTCATTATCAAGAGCTGGAAAACTCACAAACCAGCTCTCCTGTCATATGGTATAACTAATTTAACAAATAGTCCTATCATATTCAGGCCTTCATATCACTACAAGATTATCAATACAGCTGGTGGATTTATTTTAAAGTGTTCTTCCTTCTCCCAATGACAGTTTTCACAGATGGAAGCACTCTTCCAAGATAAACTCCAATCTGTTGCATTTAAAAAATACTTGGGCTAAACTTCAAAAGTTTGCATGTGTGAGAAGGTTGAATAACATTACTTATATTTCTGGCTTGAGTTATCTCATGGTAAATGCACTGATGTATATTCACTGAATAAGAAATGTTTTTCAAAACATGAAAAGAATATAGAAGTACAAGGACACCTCCTTTTATCAAGCTGGCACCACTCCTCAAAATATAACCTATGGATTTTCAGGTATTTCTCAAAGTACAATTGAGAGATGTATGTCATAAATAAAGGAAAAAAATCTTCCTATTGTATTCATATTCTTTTAGGTAAAGATGTGATCAGAAAGTTAAGTCTGGTTAATTTTATTCTAAAAATTTCATGTCCTCTTCTATATATTGAATTTTAATAAATGGTATACAATAATATTAGTTTTAATAACTATGAATTTAGTTTTAATCAGCCTCATTTAAAACAAAATGTGTAAAGAAATTAATATACTTTTCTGTAAAAAACATTTTTTTGGTCCTGAAGCATTAAACTGCAAAATATCTACACATATGCATGTGAAAACACACACACACGCACGCACATATGCACACACACATTCGTAGGAGTTACAGGCTTACAGACTCCCGGACTTGATCTTTACAGCATATCAAACTGACATGATTGGGGAAGAGATGTAATATTTTTAAGCCTTAGTTTTACCACTTGAGAAATGTGGATTAGAGTTCTATATACATTACTCATATTTATATTATGTACAGTGTTTTTTAAAGCTTGGTGCTTATGTGACTCTGTCTACATTTAGCAGATTTAAGTAATCACTTCAACCCCAATTAGCCTTTTCCTCACTTAAAATATTTTTTAATACTAAATATATGTTTAAGATTTTAATGTTTTTAAAAGAAAATCATGTCAGGGAACAGAATAGTGAAAGCAATAAGTTAAAATAATACTGCAAAGAAAGAAAAAAATCAACAATTTATGGAGTGAAAATAAAAGATTATGGAAATATGTGAATTGAGTATATACATTACATAGATCATATAAGGAAAAGTTTTCACTAGCATTTCTCTTATTTTCTGCACTATCTTGATTTAGTGGACTTGAGCATTTATGATTTTCGCCATCAGTCAGTCAAAACAACTTACTATATTGTGTATAGTACTCAATTCAATAATTATCAAAGGTAAGATCTTTTCATAAGTAGTCTATGAAGAAAGAGGATTGTTGCCTCTAGACTATTTTAAATATCAGAAAACATACACCTGTACTTAAATCCATCTTTTCATACTATATTATATTTTTTTAATTATCTTTATTGGTACATTATGAATACACATGATAATCACATTCAACATTAAGAGTTTGCACCAGAATATGACATGACTTGATTCTCATCATACTATATTATTATCATTCAAAGAATATCTGTTTGAATGCTTTATCAGGATTTCAGCCATTTTCTATTATTGTAGTTTGATGCTAGAATATTCTTTTAATGGCAGGCCATTTTAATCTCTAAGTTTATAAATTTATATTTATGGTAGTGTAGACTCTTCTGACACATGTCCTTTATTACATATTTTAAATTAATGCCAAAATTCATCTCCACTCCTTTCTTATAAGCAAATACAATACTGGAAACATCACTAATTACAAATATCTTTTAGTACTCAATAAAACACAATTGTATAAAACGCAAAATGAATGATGTTTTAATGGCCATCGAAAAGGAATAATATGACAAAAACTGTGACAATAATATATGTACAGCGGATTGCATGAGAAAAATTGCAGAGGAATATTTTTTTTTCTTTCCTAATGGGTTAATAAATGAAAAAGAAAGAATAGGTTTCAAGATTAGTTTATTTTACATATTCCTAGGATCTGTGAAATAAATTTCATAATTCACAATTTACTCCAAGAAGATCAGGTGCCTGTCTACATCTACACACCAATACAAATGTAGAATCAAAGAAGTAAGAGTGATGATCATTGGAACAAAGAAAAAGTAACTGGAATTCTAGAAGTATCATCTATAAATATTTCACAACTTTCATAAATATTTAACAAATAGTTCAAAAATGTTTAACTTGAGAACTACTAAAAGGGTAAGTAATATTATTGACAGAACCATTATTTCATACACTAAAAATGTTGAAAAGTTTGCCTATTATTATAATAACAATTTAATTTTTCACAGGGATTACTTTCCAGCTTAAATGATTTTCTGTTAAAATTTCATAATATAACCAGAATTATGGTTTCTGTCTGACTTGTGTTCCTGAAACTACCCCACACATGCTCTACATACAAAAAGTGCAGCTAGTTTCTAGGACTTTGGAACATAAGTTGAGTAACTGCATGTACTGTATTATTGTACTTTATATATTTCCTCCTTCTGAAAGATGACACACACAAAAACACTGCCTAACGCATTCTGCTGTTTGCGCATTAAGTATCTGACAATTACTTGGTCTCAGATTTAATTTAAAAGAGCTGATTAGTACAGCTTGATGACACACAGAAAAACGAGATTTTTGGCTAATCTGTTTTAATTTTTTTTGTTATTACATATAAATATGCTAATTAATGTTCATATGACCTCATAAACGAATATAAGAGAAAATTCATACACTGAAGGTGACTTTTCCTCACCCTAACATCAAGGTTTAAAGCAGCATGTTCAGGGACTGTTACTAAATATCACACATACATGCACAAAGTGTATATACACATAAAACCGTGTACTCACACATGAGATTCAGAGGGCACAACCATATTTCAAAAAGTTTCTGTTCCAAGTGGACAAATATGATAATTTTAATAATTACATGGATCACATACATTGTTATGTATGCCATTAGAACTAAACTATAATTTCACATCACAATTTTCTTCTATGACAAAGTGAAGATTTGCTTTTTATTGCCGAGAAGATGGTAGATTTCTTATTCAACATTGCTGATACATACTACAGTGTGTCATTCAGTTATATAGCAGGTGCAAATGGATTTCTCAAAAAGTCTCCCTATTCAAATTATATTAATTTAAACCCATTCTAACTCCCAAAATTATACTTAGTATGGATGACTATAATTTACTTGCATTTCTCAACTTATCAAAATAGTTTTCAAAAAATAAACCCAAACTTTGTTAACATGAAGTTTATTATGTTTTACTCAACAAGCCAGATGTGAATAGGACTTACTTTAGACAGGATAGTAAATATATTATTTGTGTAACCCTTTCCATTTTAATGCTGTTGCACAATACAGACACTTTATCCATATAGATAATGTACTGTGACAGAGAAAAAAGCACACAGGAGAATTATAGAAATACAGTTAGCCTATCAAGCAGATGTATTATCTGGGATAAATCTCTTAGCCTTGCTGGATTTCCAATTTTTTTTTTTTTTTTTTTTTTTAGGTTTTTTGAGACAGGGTCTCGCTTTGTGGTTCAGGCTGGCCCTCAGCTCAGCCTCAAACTCACATCACAATCCTCCTGCCTCTGCCTCCCGAGTGCTGGGATTACAGGCGTGAGCCACCACGCCTGGCACTGTGGTATGTGGTACTGGTTGCTGCTGGCTGTGGGTCTCCACACCCAGTATTGTTATGTGGTTACAGGGGAATCAAACCCGGGTCCTTGCGCTTGCAAGACAGGCGCCGGAACCACTGAGCTAACTCCCCGGCCCTTCCAATGTTTTTTTAACCAAGGAAATAAATAGATTAAAATTTCTTTTTTTCTGGATTCTGTCACATTGATTCCTACTTATTAATATAAAAATCCTAAGTGGTATCTTCCATGCTTACGTATATTTTTTTCTGATATTATTTTTAAAATCCCATGAAATTTACATTTATATGTAAATTTATATCAATTAACTATCTTAAGAATGACTAAACTTTTAAAAAATATTTCAAAGGCATGTGCTTAAATTTGTCTATATATACACAATCAGAATATATTGGCTGTTAGTTGTTTTACATAATACTGGTTTAGTATGTAAAATGAAAATATCTTATTTATGCTGATAGCACTTTTAGATTCTGTATTGATTCAATTTGTACATTTGATCAACATTTGTTTTTTATAAGCCATTTCAAATTTTGAAACTCATCTATTGAGGTAGATTCAAAGAAAACCAGTGACTATTTTAACAACCATGATTAAACATATAAAACATGACCTTTTATGATCTCAAGGGCATACCATATATTACAAAATAAAATAAGGTAGATTTTTTTCATAAACATGAATGATTTAATATTCAACCTCACACTCATCTCATTCAGCATCATATATTAATTAAGATATGAAATTTTAGAAACAATATCTCAGTTCTTTAGCTTGACTACTAGTAAATTCAGTACCCTATGATTTATAATATCCCATACTACAAAGGTATTATAAAATTAAAAATTGGAGTATGGAAAATTCAGTTGGGAGTTACATAACTGAGGACTGAACGCAATGTAATGTGCATACATTTGCATCAATAATTTGAAATTTATATTTTATTACTGCCGAAATGTGGTGCTCAATTCTTATTTTGTATAGTTTGTTTTTAGTTTTTGAAGTAGTTTTAAACAGAAAAGCAGGAACATTCTGAAAATATATATCATTTCGGAAGGATGGTTCTGGTCAATTCTATAACATATTACACAGCATGGCAACTTAAAAGTCACAGTCTTCTCACATACAGATAGACAAGACAAACAGAATTTTAAATGATAAATTGCTCTATTTAATTTTCTTTTACTTTTGAATTTTAAGTCTGTTTTGTTCACTGTAAGAAGTAAAATAATCATTTACAATATTTAATACCTTCATTTCAGCCTTGTCCTACCTCAGATGAACAAATTATCTTCCTGTGTCATCACTACTGTAAAGAGAGCCTGAAATTACTTATAGAAATAGCATGTAGCATTCATACCACAGTGTAACTCACTCAGCTTTTTCACAGTTCAGTAGGAGACCACATCTAATCAGTAAATAATGTGATTTTAAGGTCGTCTCATAACTTACCCAACACTCAAGTTATCAGCAAGTGTTTGCTACTTCCAAAAAAAACCTATAATTCCTCAAATAATGCCACTGTTTTTACCTCTACTCATGTGGAGGTCTTTCTATTTCTTTAAGCAGAATAATAAATAGTCCCCAATTTAACTATATATAATTTTCAAGTATATTACTATTATATAAAAGCTCTTTTCCTCTTCTCCTGCTAAATACTGTATGTTATTTAACTTTCTAATGTTAAAATCTTGATGAGAGAAACTGTGCCCATTTTGGATTTACATTTCTGACTAATTTAGAACTAGGACAGCTCTAGAACAGTTCTTAATCACTTGTATTATTTCTTCCAAATTTACTTTGCTTACCCAAGCCTGAACTCAAGTTTTTTCCCAGAATTTTCCAGTCACTCTAATTAACAGAGACATTGACAACTGTCCTGAGGTAAGCACGGTGACTAATTTCTTAAATTGGATTCAAGTATGGTTTTTATTTTGAAAAAACGGTTTTCTTTATATTAATAAATGTTTGCAGTACATATTATTTCTATACATCCCTGAGAATGGGTGCATAAATATTTCACATCTTAATCATTGGTGCTCCTTCTGTCCCTACCTCCATGCTCTATTTCCCCTTCCTGTTTTGAGAAAGTCTACCTCCCTATTCCTCATCTTTTTTCTTTGTCCTTTAAATTATTCTGGGCTACGCACTGTAGAAAAACTTTGTAACAGTTAACCTTCAATGTTTGATTTAGTTCACTTCACATTAAAGTGTCAAGATCCATCTATTTTCACATAAATGACTCAACTACCTCCTTGTTAAATGGCAAAGGAGTAATCCATTATGTGTTTGTGTATATATTCTTATCTGTCATTTCTTTTACATTCGTGAATTGATGGGCACATAGGCAACTGTCAAGTTCCATAAAAGAGTTGATTGTGCTACAGTAAACATCAGTATGCATGCATGACTGTGATACATTGACTTTAACTTTTGGCAAAAGATACCCAGAAGAGGTATTGATGACACAAGTAGAATTTCTGTTTTCTTTTTGAAGAATCTCTGTACTAACATTTATAGATATTTTACTAGTTTATATTTCACTAAAATGTACAAGTATTTCTTTCTGCTCAAAACCTCACATAATTTGTTGCTGTTGTTGTTTTGAGTCTTTAAAAATAGGCATTGTTACTGAAGAAAGACAGAATCTCGGTACTGATTTTATTTGCTTTCTCTAATGGTCAAAGATTCTGAAAATATTTTCGGATATGCATTGGCCACACACTTTTTTTGAGAGGTGCGCATTGATTTCAATTACAAGTTTCTGACTGCGTAAGTTACTTGAGGGGAAAATTTTTTGGAAATCTTTATATATTCTCAATAGCTCTCTGAGTGGCAATTTTTTAGTTCTCATTTTATAAGTAGTATCTTTACTATATTGGTTGTTTCCTTTTCTGTGTAGAAGCATTTTAATCTTAATGAAATCAATTTTTAATGATTTTTGATATTTTATCTTACACAGTGAAGGTTCTGTTCAAGAAGCATCATATATATATTTTTATTATATTGTATTATATTATTTATTATATTATATGATTTTATTATATATATATATATATATATATATATATATATATATATATATATTTCCCCCCCCAGGACAATAGTTTTCCAGTATCATTTACTGTTTTCCTCCAGCATATGTTACTGGCCCTTTGTAAAAAGTCACATGGCTAAAGGTACTTGGAGTTTTGTCTAAATTTTTACACTGCTTTCTTGGTCATGGTGTATGTGTATAAGCCAGTACCACTATGTCTTTATTACTGTGCCTTTGCAGTATAATTTGAAGTCTGGGATTTGCTGCTCTATCTGCACTGATAATTCTGAATGTCTTCTGGGTTCTCATAAATTTTAGATAGTTTTCTAATTCTGCCAAAAATATTGATGGTATTTTGATCAGAATGGCAAAAAATCTACCTATGATTTTTGGTAATAAGGCTATTTTGACAATATCAGCTCTGCTTATCCAATAACAAAGAATGTCTTTCCATTTTCTATATACTCTTTAATCTCTTAATTTCTTTTTTCACAGCACTATACTTTTATGATACGAATTTCTAGTTCCCTTTTTAATCTTAAATCCTAAGTATTTAAAATTTTGAAGCTAATGTAAGTTATATTATTTTTCTGATATCTTTCATGGTGACCTCACTGTGGTGTATGAGACCACAACTGATTTTTGGGGCGTGTGTGTGTGTGTGTGTGTGTGTGTGTGTGTGTGTGTGTGTGTATGTGTGTCTGTGAGTATGCACATATTCGGCCACTTTGCTGAAGTTATTAGTTTGGAGAATCTTCTAGAGGAAGTTTCTTTTATATTACAGATCATGTCATCTACAGAAAAGTGTAATTTCAATTCTTCTTATCCTATTCAAAACCACTTTATTTTTTCTCTTCTCTAATTGCTCTGGTCAAAGTCAAAAGTGTCATGTTCAATGGAAGTGAGAGAATGGATATTCACTTGTTTCAAATTTCGGCGGGAATGCTTTCAGTGTTTCACAAATTAGTGAAATGTTAGCAATGAATTTGTCAAAAATGATTTTTATGACTTTAACATAAGCTATTTCTACCATAAACGTATGTTAGATTTTTGTTAAAGATTTTTTTATCCATCTATTGTAATGATAGTTGAATTTTCCACCTTATTTATATTTATGTGTAATAGATATCATTTATTGATTTATATATATTTAATCACTCTTGTATCACGAGGATGAACACAACTTGGTCACAATATATGACTTTCTTAATGATTTCTTTTTATTCTATTTGCAAGTGTCTTATGGTTTTTCAAAACTCTAAATGCATCACGGAAATTGACTTCTACATTTTATTATCAAGATAATGTTATCTCCAGGAATGAGCTTGGCAGTATTTACTTTAATTTTTTTTTTAATTGGGCTTATTGATATATTTTAGGTATATCTTATCATCATTTTTCTCACTAAAACTTGTCCTTGTTCATAAATATATCTTACTTCTTATTTTTCCCATTGCCCTGCACTGCCTTCAGCCCCTAACCCTCCCTACCATACATAAATAATATTTCTATTTTTCTTTTCTATCATCAATTTTTTCTTTCCCATCTTTCCTTTTCCTGCCCTGACCCTGTTACAGTTTCCTTTTCAATATTTTCTTACTATGTCACAAAGTCTAAGTCAAGCATTTAGGACTCCAGCTAAACATGATCAAACATATCCACACATAGGATACAATAGTATAGGCATACAATAGTAATAATACTAGATCCTAACAAAGAAATAAAATATTAAAAGTGGTTAGAAGAAAGAAACAAACCATATGCAAAGGAAAGCCAATCAGAATTACAGCTGACTTTTCAACACAAATTCACAAATCAAGAAGTCTTTCAAACACTAAAACCTTCAACCAAGATTGAGGTAACCTGAAAAATCATCCTTCAAAATCAATGGAGAAATAAGATAATTTCATGACAACACCTGTGAAACTTCATGAATACTGAAACTGTACTACAAATATTCTAAATAATATCCTTAAAAAAAGTGAAGTTCATAACTTCATGCAACTTAATAAAATGAAGCTATTAGGCAAGATGAGAAATAAATGAAAGGGAGAATTTTTAAAATAATAATAAAAATAAAAGAGGCATTACAGGAAAATATCGTGATGGGTGTAAGTAAACATGTCAGTATTATCATAAATGTTAATGGTTTCAATTCACCAATTAAAAGAAATAGATTGGTAGAATGGATCAAGAAGGCAATATTCTGCATTCAAAACAAAACAAAACAAAACAAAACACTTAATTCAAAAAGAAATCCATAAAATGAAAATAAATGGATAGAAAACAATTCTCTGTACATCAGGACACCTCAATAAAAGCAGGACTGGCTATATGATTTGCAGACAAAGTTGATTTCAAACCAAAACTGATTAACAGAAAGAAGAAGGATACTACATCCTCATGTAAGGAATAATCCAAGAGAAAGAGATGGCATTAATAAGTATTTATGCACCAAAATGTAGTGCACCCACTATGTAAAACAAATGTTAGCGTACATGAAAAGACAGACAAAAACCAACACAGCAGTAGAGGTGGAACTCAATGCCCCACTTTTACAAACAGAATAACTGGACAAAAAAAAAAAAAATCAATAATGCAATACTTGAACTGAACCAAACTTTTTAACAAATGGACTTAATAGATATCTACAGAGTATTTCACCCCACAAAGTCACAATATACATTCTTCTTAACTGCTCAATGGTCATTTTCCAAAACAGAGCACATACTAGTTTACAGAGCATGTTTAAGTAAATGGAAAGGTATTAAGCTATCCCCTGTATACTGTTAGACTACAGTGTCTTGAAATTGGAGACCAACAGAAAAAAAAAAAAAAAAAAATTCCAAGCAGCTCACAAACACATAGAAATTAAAGAACACACTCCTAAGTAACCAAAGGTCACAGAAGAAATGAAATAGTTTCTACAAATAAATGATAATGTCAGTATAATATACAGGAACTTATGGGACACAATGAAAGAAGTTCTATGAGGGAAATTCATAGCAGCGAATGCCCCTACTAAGAAAAGGGTGAGTAAATAACCTAATACTGAAACTCAAACTATTAGATTAAGGAGAACATGATAAACCCAAAGCTTATACAAGGAAGAAATTGTAAAAATAAGATCAGAGATAGGGGACAATGTTGAGATTGTAACAAAAAAGTAAGGAAACAAATTTTATATATATGGGGGGGGTGGTAGGGTGGGTGGGGCTATGGGAAAAAATGAGAATTAAGTTGTGTCTTATACTGGTACAAATCCCCATTATGGAGTGCAATCATGATGTGTATATTTAATGTACCAATAAAGATAATTTAAAAAAAAATAAGATCAGAGATTAATGCAATGGAAACTAAGAATGATACAAAAATATCAATGAATCAGAGTTGGTATTTTCAAAAGAACAAATAAAACTGAGAATCCCTTAGCCAAACTTAACAAAAAAAGGAAAGAAAAGGATCAAATCCATGTACTCTGGAATTAAAAGGGGGAAATAACCACATATTTAGCAGAAATTCTGAGGACAATAAGGAGCTACTTGGAGGACTTATACTCCAATAGGATGAAAAATACAAAAGAATGGATAGATTTCTAGACACATATAAACATTCACATTTGGACAAAGAAGATAAAAAAAAGGCTAAACACACAAATATCAATATGTGAAATTGAAAATGTAATTAAAAACCTACAAAAAAAAAAAAAGTCCAGTTCCTGATGGCTCTATTGTTGAATTCTACAGGACTTGCAGAGAAGAGCTAATGCCAGTACTCTTCAAACTCTAATAAAGTTGAAAGGGAAGCAATACTCTCAAATTCATTCATGGAAGCAACCATTACATTGATTCTAAAAGGAGAGAAAGACCCATATAAAAACAGAGAACTTCAGGCCACTCTCCCTAATGAACAGTGATGCAAAAATCCTCAATAAGGTTCTGGCAAACAAAATTCAGAGAATCAAGAAGACCAGACAACTAGACCAAGTTGGATTCATCCCTATGATGCAAGGATGGTTCAACATACATAAATCAAAAAACATAATACACTATAATAAAAAACTTAAGGACAGAAACCATATGATCATCTCAATAGATGAAGAAAAAGCATTTGACAAAATCCAACACCTGTTTATGTTTAAAATACAGAAAATTAGAACAGATGATATTTATCTCAAATTGATGAAGATATTTATGAAATCCACTAGCTAATATCACATTAAACTGATTTGCAACAGGTTTAGAGTGTCAGTTTGAATATTTAGGTCTCTTATCCACTTTGACTTTAGCTTGGTACACGGTGAGAGTTGGATCTAGTTTTAGTCTTTGGCAAGTTAAAGCCCAGTTTTTCCAGCACCATTTGTTAAAGAGGCTATCTTTTCTTCATTGAGGATTTTTGGCTCCTTTGTCAAAGATGAGGTGGCTCAGTGTATCTGGAGTAGTTTCTGGATCTTCTAGTCTACTCCATTGATCATCAGGTCTGTTACTTTGCCAGTACCGTGCAGTTTTTATCACAGTGGCTTTATAGTATAGTTTCAGGTTCGGAGTTGTAATACTCCCCATCATGTCCCTGTTACATAGAATTGTTTTGGCTATTCTAGGTCTTTTGTGGTTCCAGATGAAAGTTTGAATTTTTTTCTCTAGATCTGTGAAATATTCTGTTGGGATGTATATAGGGGGGTGGTAGCGTGGGTAGGGCTATGGGAAAAGACGAGAATTAAGTTGTCGTCTTATACTGGTACAAATCCCCATGATGGAGTGCAATCATGATGCATATATGTAATGTACCAATAAAGATTAAAAACATTTTTTTCAAAAACTGAAACCTTTCATGCTAAGATCAGGAACAACACAAGAATGTCTATTGTCATCACTTCTGTTCAATATAGTGCTGGAAACATTAGCCCAGAAATTAGATAAGAGAAAGAAAGAAAAAGAGTAAAGATAGGTAAAGAAGAAGTTAAATTGTCATTATTTCCTGATGACATGATATTCTAAATAGATTATTTTAAAAATTCAGGCAAAAGACTGCTAGACTTAATCACCAGATTAAGCATCATAGCTAGATACAAGGTCAACACTCAAAAATCAATAGCCTTTGTCTTCACAGACAACAGAATTATGAAAGAAAAATCAGGGAATAAGTTCTTTTCACAATAGCATCCAAAAAAAATGAAATATCTAAGAATCAGTCTAACAAAGGAAGTGAAAGATGTCTACTCTGAAAAAAGCACTCTGAACAGGGAGATTGAATAGGTTATCAGAAAACAGAAAGATATCCCATGTTACTGGGTAGAAATAACCAGTATCATCAAAATGGCCATATTTCCAAAACTACAATATAGATTCAATGCAATTCCAATTTAATCCCAACAGCATGTTTCAAAGGGCTAGAAAAAATAATAAAAAAATTCAACTGGAACCACAATAGACCTAGAATAGCAAAAGCAATTCTAGGCAACACATTCATAGCAGAGATATCACAGTTTCAGATTTGAAACTACACTACAAAGCCACTGAGATTAAAATAAAAGCATGGTACTGGCAAAGAAAGACATGAGGATCAGTGGAACGAACTAGAAGATCCAGAAACAATCCCAGATATACTAAGCTACTTCATATTTAACAAAGGATCGATACACCCTCAATGAGGAAGGACAGCCTCTTTAACAAACGGTGCTGCAAAAAACTGGGTTTCAACCTGCCAAAAACTAAAGCTAGATCTATCTCTTTCTTCATGCACTAAATTAAAACTGAAGTGGAATAGAGACCGAAATATTAAAATGGAAACATTAAACCTGCTAGAAAATACATTAAGTAGAACTCTTTTAGACAATGACATAGGGACAAAACCTTAGCAGCATGGAAACTAGCAGAAAAAAAATCAACAACTGAAGACAAAAATGTGAAATCAACAAAGCTAGTTTAATTCTCACTAAATGAAGCATTAAGGATACTCTCCTAAAGTTTGAAAAGAAATGGAATCATTGACAAATTTTTTCCTTTGAAATAGAAAAGATGCAATTAGAATTAAAATACCTTGTTCTATTCCACAATCAACAACAATAACTAACCCTCAAGGATTACCACTCACAATGTACACTCAAAAATTGGCAGCATATCTGTAAAGAAACTGACCCTGGAGTTTAGATCTACTAGCTTATGCCAAATGGAACATTTGGTTCTGAATGTGATGACTATGTATCCTCTGGGAGCATAATAGAGAGCATTTTTTTAAAGATTGTTCTCTTGAGCATCTTCTAATGGTTTGGAGCTACGTTTCTTTCAGTATTCTTGAAATTGATAGAAATGCTCAAAATTACACACTTCTAGATAATACAGATGACAAAACTGGCCTGGAATATCACAGAAAACTAAAATGTTATCACATTTTCTTTTTTATATCTAGGATTATTGGTGCTAAATCATGGAATTCCTAACATTTTGCCTCCTTTAATATTCTAATTTAATAATAAAAGAAGGCCCACTTTACTTACAGAATAGACTATACTTGGATATTAGTTTCTAGACATCAAGGAACAACTGATTATTTTTGAGCATCAAAGTAATATAACAATGTTTTCAAAAAACTAGTCTAAAAAGAACATTTCATTTGTATGAGTACAAACCCTTTAGCCATCAAAATATAAAAACAATCCAACAAGAGAATGTGTCAGATTTATTAAGTATACTTCTCTGCTTTGTTATGCTTATGAGATAGGAAATAAAAATATTATTGTCAATAGTATATGTTAATAAATTCTAGTTAGATTTTGTTGCTTTCCTGACATTCATTTGGTTTGAGTAAAGACTTACTGGAAAGAAGAGCTTTTTTTTTACACTGAGTAATTATAAGTAGACTTTTCTTTAATATGTATCATTATTTTATCTATAGATAAAAGTCAGAAAATATTCTACAAAAATATGCCAATGAGTAGAAAACCAGTCAAAATGTGATAGCTTTAAAGGAGAACATTTCACTGTTGTTTAAAGTAAAAAAAGTCATAAAAACCAAAGAACACTCTTAAAAATAAACATTTTCCCAGTGTATCTTCAGACTGATCTCATGTATTTTATACAAAGTGTATCTCAAAAGGAAAATGGTGAAAACATATAGACTGGTATTCACAGTTGGATGAATCTGAAACACGTGCTTCCAATTGAGAGATACAATTGCAAACAACAGTCTGTACAAATAAAACAGAGAAGAACCGACTGTGGAGGTACAATAGAATTCAATGTACCTTTCGAAACTAGAGCTGTAATCCAGTTTGTAGGAAAATAAAGAATGGAAGTATTGGTCTAAACTCCACTGAATCACAGAAGCCTAACACAATACAACACAAGTGACGCTCTTTTCTCAAACAGACACAAGGCTCATTGAGCCAGGCAATTCAATTACCCTCTCCACCTGGAAACAATCCCCCTCCTGTGTAGAGGTCCAGTGGCAGAGCAATACAGGATGGTCTACATTGTACAGAGTCAGTAAATACCTAAAAAGCTGCAAGCTTCAAAGAACAAGAATCTTTGACCTTTCATGATTGCTACAGTGATTCTTCAACAAAAACATTACTACAATAGTCTCTTAAATGTCTGATAAAAGATTACATTTTCATTAAATATCTTCAAATATCTTATATTCATATGGAAATCTGTTTAAATAAATACCTAAGCACAATGCTTCATTAAATAGTAAAGAATGTGAACAGATTAATGAAATGGAAAGTTTTCCTAAAATAGAGATGGTTCTGATGTTACTTGGACAATTTATAATGTCTCTTCAAATAATGTCGTCATTTTTTTATAATTTTCCCTATGAATTTGTGTAGCTCTTGAATAAGAAGAGTAGGTATTAATTAGTTACACAATGACTATTGAATGTTGAGAGATTTGGGAATATTTGGATAGCTTGGTGATATATCATTGTTTATATACCTTCTCAACTTCATATGAGAATTGACAAGTTTCAGCCAAATTATTTTTTTACTTTAAAATGCAAATTTTACTGCACTTATTTTATGGTGAGATTATTATTAGCTATAATTGTTCCTATATATTTCATGCAAATTTGTTTTTGCTAGTATGACAAGGGACTTTTTTTTTTTTTTTTTTGAGACAGGGTCTTGCTTTGCAGCTCAGGCTGGCCCTAGCTCAGCCTCAAACTCACATCAGCAATCCTCCTGCCTCTGCCTCCCGAGTGCTGGGATTACAGGTGTGAGCCACCACGCCCGGCACTGAGGTATGTGGTACTAATTGCTGCTGCGATGAGTCTCCACACCCAGTATTGTTATGTGGTTACCGGGGATAAAACCCAGGCCCTTGCACTTGCAAGACAGGTGCCGGAACCACTGACCTATATCCCCGACCCAAAGGACTTTTGATGATGAATGTTTGGGATCCTAGGTAGTTAATAAATCCCTTACACAAATTTGTCTTATAAGTCACAAAGCATTGATGAATAAGTCAAATATTGAACATGCTACTCAAATATTTTCACAAGGGAATCCCAGGCTAATTATCTCATCTCCAGCCCACTTCTCTTTTCTTGCAATTTAGACTCTACTCTGGTAATGCTGCAGGTTAGGACATTTCCCTTAAACCACCCATGTGTGCTCATATACCTGTGCTACCAACTGCTGAAAACTCTTCTGTGATACATGCACTGCAGTACTAACCACGTTCAGTTATAATGATTATTTCGCATGTCCATCTCTACTCTATATTGTTTACTTCTTTAACTAAAGGCCACAAGAGAGACTCTGTCTCACCTGTTGCCTAGTACTATGCTTGGCAAAATAAAAGGTGCTCAAAAAATTACCTCAACAGCAAAACAGCAATCATTTGTATATTATTTACTATTCTAAGTGAATGTTAAAATAAATATACTGTATCCATAAGACATTTAAGTAATTACTACATTAGACATTTTGTACATAAGTATTACTCAGTTTGCACCACAATTTTGTAAGACAGATTCAATATTTTCTTCAGTGGAAGCAAAGAAGTCATTTCCCCTAGGTCCATAATAGGTACTGTAGTTTATCTAAAAATTCAACCTAAACATCATATCCTAATAAATGTTATCATGCAGATAAATGCCATGCTTATCTACCTAATAACTTATTTTTAAATCATAAAACCATATACATTTGTCTATCATTTTATTCCTAAAATATATTTTAAATAATTGACATATTAAGAAATTATATTTGCATATAATTGGGTAAATGTCTATTTAAGATGAATTCCATGGGTGTTTAGAACATTAGTATTGAACTTGGTTAAAAGAAATACTTTCTACAACCTTATGAGCTACTTTCTCCCACGTGTGCTTATTTCTTAAAGGTTAAGGCACTTATCTGCGAGCTTTCAAGGCTGCTTTCACAAAGACAATAGATACTATTAATTATTCAATCAATCAACTATTCACTTAATGAATGAAACCTCCACTTAGCCTTCCATTGATTTAAAAAAAAGAAAAAAACTAAAGATCAAAGCTCTCTTTATTCTCCTAATGTCCAAGAAATTTGTTTTTTTCTTCTTTCTCTTTTTTTTCAGTTACAATTCTGCCAGTCTCTAGGAATTACTTCAAATGTTAACCAAACTAACTGAATTTCAAATTAAGAAGTCCATTCCCCTAATGTATCTCAGTGTGCCAGACGTAATGGCACAGCATATTATAAAATAATGTATTTAGCAAATATGAAATCTTTTCATGATCAATGATAACTCCTATCTGTAAGTGCTTTACAAAGTGAAGACAATGTATTCAATGAATGTCTTGTTTAAAAAAGAACAAATTTCAACATAAACTAAGTTATAAGAATAATGATTTGATATGTTTATAAAAAATAAATCACTACTTTGAAAGCTTAATAAAAGATAACTATTTTCAAATGTTTTTAGATACATTTCAGTGCTTTCATTAAACTCATTATCACAAACTTTATACATTAACCAGGATAATAATAAGAGATTGAGATTACATATTGTTATTAATTTTTATTTACATAGCTGCATCTTAATTTACCTTATTTGCAATGCTTGTGATGAATGATTTAATATCTAGATTAGTTGGACAGCTCTTCTGGCACGGGGCATCTGCACATTTTAGGCACCTAGGAATTAATATAACTGTGTTAATATTACCACATCATAACCAACATATTTTCTACATATATTTTCACCTTATTATCAGAGTTAATCTTTAGCAATCATAAATAAAATAATGCTATTTTTAGGTATAAATCTATTATAAATTATTCTATTCAACTGTGTTTCATTTTTGCACACTTTCTAAGGTGTGTGAAATACAACTCTAGGTAGTAACATCTATTCACTCAAGACTCCACTTCAGTTTCAAGAGGACCATAGTGAAAACGCATCATTGACTCCTTTAATAATTATGATTCTTACCTACACTGACAATGATAATGCAGACAGTACTTCCTGAAAGTTTGTATATTTTAGTGACTATGATTATTATGCAAATGAAGATGGTCTGCTGTTCCACTGTTTTCAATGTCCTTTCTTCTTCCCTTCCTCCCTCCATTTTTCTGATGTTTATATATCTACATTATTCCTAAAATGACTGAGTTCTGTAGCAGTTGCTTCACAGCATAGCCCAGATCCATTTTCATCACAATTAAATCATGCATCACAAATAGGTGCTGCAGAAAATGGATGCAAACAAGGCCACATGCCTTTCCAATGGCAGCCTTCATCCAATTTCAAGTCAACCAGGTTTATGGATCCTAACTCCACTTCTCCCATTTGGAGAAACAGGTTAGTTTGCAGGGATTCACTGAAATCTTTATTGTGACTGCTCAATTTCACTTCCTCACACTTGCACTAATATTGAAATTCAATAAGGTTCTTACATTCCAATTTTACCCCCAAACCTCCTTTGTGAAGAATTGGGCAAGGATATGCTCTTACTTTAGACTACACCTAATAAAGACCTGTGATATTATTGTTGATGTGTGTCATACAATACACATAAGGGACTGGAGAATCTGAATCACTGGTATGAGAAGCTACATGTGGAGGGGGAAAGAAAAACCTCTGAGGTAATACTGATACATGTGTAGAACCACACTGTGAGAAAAAGGCACACTGTGGTGACTACTCAGGGACAAATAAAACTTCTGGGGAAAACTATCCTTTATTTGTGCATACTGTGTGTATTTGTTTACGAGGTCTTGTGCTTTGGCTTGAGTGTATGTTGGTCCTCAGTACGATAGTGTTGGAAGTGGGATGGAATCTCTAGGACACAGGGTCTAATGGGAAGCAGTCAGGTCACAGAAACCGACGTACTTCTTGCAGGAACTTGGTTGGTCCTAACAAGAACGTTATTAGAAAAGAGAGCTGGCCCAAGCCCTTCCAGTGTTCTGCTGGCCTCCTGCCTTGTCACCCAGGCTCCTGCTCCCTAGACACTCCCACACTTATGCTCTCCTAAAGGCCTATATCAAAGTCTGCAATATGCTACCTGGACTTGCAGCCACAAAACTTTTGTGCCAATCAGATTTCTTTTCTTTACACATTACTTAGCGTCAAGTATTTCACTATGATAACAGAAAAAAAGAGTCATACATCTTCGCCTATGGCAGATAAGAGAGTATCTGAGGGGCCAGGGATTTAGTTCAGTGGTTCTGGTGCCTGTCGTGCAAGTGCAAGGGCCTGAGGTTCAATCCCCGGTAACCACATACAACAATGCCAGATGTGGAGACTCACACCCACCAGCAATCAGAACCACATACCACAGTGCCAGGCATGGTGGCTCACACCTGTAATTCCAGAACTCAGGAGGCAGAGGAAGGATTGCTGTGAGTTTGAAGCTTGCCTGGTCCCCACAGTGAGCTCATTGCCAGCCTGAGCTACAAGCAAGACACTGACTAAAAAAAAAAAAAAAAAAAGAGAGAGAGAGAGACTATCTGAGAATATCAAAGTAGTTAACACTACTACCTTGCTCTCTATGGAGCCTGGGGTCGGGAGAACTCCAGACATATAAAGAATATTCACATGTGCAACACAGTGTGTAATTCTGGGTGAAATGCAGCATGCTGAAGGAGGGCAGTAGACAGAAATAATCCTGAATGGGAAGTCCAGGAAATCCTGTTGAGAGTAGTAATATTGCGACAGAACTTTGATGTATGACTGAACCTTAAGAGAGCAAATGATGGTGGGCATAAGAGACTAGGATCGTTTAAAAGAATGATTCAAGAGTACAAAAATATTGAAAGTCAGTGGAAAGAGAAGAACTGTTGGGATAAGCAAACTAATGGGATTTAACCAGAGCCACCAAGAATGACTGCATATAGAAATTATTCTGAAGATATACAACTTTCACATATGTAAGAAAACTAGAATTACTCAGTGACAAAGGTGACTAACTGGCTCGTTTTCTAGCCACTTCTCTGTGTTAAGACCTTACTGCACTTTTCTCTAGGAAACAATACCTGTTTCTATGTCATTCTTTTATAAGAAAGTCTGAACCAATTTCTCAGTACCTAATTAATATCTTGTTTCAAAACTCTGATCTCTTCTCCGTGGTTTGCGCCCTTAGCCTTCTCTCTAAATTAAAATTTACACAATGAGTAGCAAAGGCTTTTCATAATCAATTGTCCTCTCTGAAATGTAGTCATTAAACCTCTCTTTCATTATTTCTGTAAATGCCATTGTTAGGTTCACATCTATCATTTAGTTGAATTCCTATCTATTCATACCTAGGATTTCTTTCATGGGACACTATACATGATTCAAAATACAATTTATTGAAAATATGACCTAAACCATATATTGCAAAGAAATGTGAAAAGAATCCATAGTAAGGTTTATACTGTCCTCAATGTTGAAATGAAGTAATACTTATTTTTACCATCATGTAGAATAATACGTTGAGCACTAGCAGTGGTTTGAAGGGATATCCTAATATATGATAATATAACAGTCACAATTTAGCAAATAATGTTCTGTCTTGAATATTTTCTCATTTATAACTGAGTCATTTGAAGTGTTTATAAATATTTGTCATTATATAGGAATAAAGATACACAGAGACAGAGACAGAGGGAAGAGAGAGAAAAGAGATGGAGGGAAAGAGATCTCATACAGATTCTGCTTTGCCCTAATGAAGTCACAAGTTTCTGCTTTTCTTTTTTTCTAACCCCAATTTAAATAATAAGGTAATAAAAAAGAAACTTATAATGTCAGTATGTATAAATGAAACAAATTAATATGCAGTGAATTTTTCTGTTCGAACAAAGAAACCTTAAATTCAACATAAACAGATTCACTTAACAGCACTGATAATGTAAGGATTTTTAGTTGTGGTTATTAAGCCTCTTTACCAAATAATTCTCCTTTTATTATTGAGCTAGTTCACAAATAACAGCTGTTGGAAATGTCAGATGTTAATGAGGCAGGGCAGTGCAAACCTGAATTGTAGCATTCCTTTTTTCTTTGGTGCCGTGAATATGCCAGAATGGGCAGACTCTGATAATAATACCATCTTGCAATTCTCTAAGCGCTCTGCAGACTAAAGTGCATCAGGCTGCCATTAATCCCACTTATCACTCTGACAGCTCAGTAATTACACTACTGCTATAGCCAGGTAGTTCTAATAAAATATCAACCACTGCACTGGAATGCAGACTGGTGAGATGTTTTATTAAACTTGGGGGGGTTTGATCATCAAGTGACATTATTGTTGACCTATTTTTTCTATTTGACAATAAATTATCCTTTGACCATGCCATAATAGATATTACAGCACACATTTACTGTACCAAATCGGAAAGGTACCGCATGACAATGATGTAGGCAAATGGTGTAAATAAAATAGAAATGCACGTGAGAATGTTATTACCTAAATTGCTTTAAATGACTGATGCCATGAAAAACCACAGACACAGTACTTAGGGGAATATGTCAACAATTATTGTAAACCACAGTTCTACATAAATTTTTCCTTAGAAGTTACATTTAAATTACACTTGTTTTTATCTTCAGTCATTTACTTCCTCTTTTACTTTTCTGTTATTCTCATATAATGCAGTTTTCTTTTAAATGCATTGTAAAAGGCAAAAGTTAATTTAGATAAACAGGTATGTAATATTTCACTCCGCAGTAACTACATTTACATTGAACATATTATTTTAAAAGCAGTAAAAGATTTTAGATTTGTTTACTACTGATAACGCTTTTGCATTGCTATATTTAGTAGACAGCATGGGAATATAATTTAATAAAAACAAAATGTAGCATTCTTAACAATGTTAACATTTTACAATTAAACATAGCCATTAGAATATATGAAAACTTTAGTGACAACATTAGCACTGCTACTTAAGAGAAATCAAATCATATTTATCAAATATCATCTATAGAGACCTGAACCCTCCACCCTAATGTCACTGAAACAGGACAGTTTTACTCTATAGAATAACACCAAAAATATTATTTTGAATAGTGAAATAAGTGTCATTTCATTCTTCATGCTTCTATGAATAGATTCCTGCTTTTTTTTATTGGTAAACTTCCACAGCAATTGGAACTGAAACCTAAATTTGTTTAAAAATTTAGTACTTTATAATCATAAATAACTAAATTCTTAGGAACACAAAAATACACACATACACACACGCATACAAATGTGGCTGAAAAACTTGAAATTCACTTTATATTCTATGGATCTACTAGATTTTTAATTGTTAATCACTTTTCATAAGACTTTCTATAAACTACTTTTCTTTATAATGGAACTGGGCACGTTCATATTTAAATAAAAATTAAAATATTTTTTAACATTGATTTTAGATTTCCTCAGTGCTTTGCTGCTAGTGCCACCATTTGGAAGACCTACCTACCCAAGATGCAAAAGATGATACAGAATCTTCCGAGCCCTAGAAGCACCAATGTAAGCAGAAACATAAGCAAATCAATGTGCAATATTCAATGTGCTAAAAACTATGAAGTCAGAAGCAGGTTCAAGTAAAGGACGCAAGTCAGGAAATAAAGGTCAGAAGTGTCATTTATGTGCTTCGGTTTCACAGCATGCACATCTTCTACCCAGGTTATGGCATGACAACAGGACCCAACAGAGATGGCCGGCATTTTTTAAACAGGATGAGACTAATCCCTTGTTCTGATCCAGTAGTCAGTCAGTCCAAAGCTCTCCTTAGCATCCAATAATTCTCTGGCTATTTTCACAGCTCTGCCTCTCTCAGTATGCCTTTAACAGCCCTTTTTATGTGCTTTCTGATGCTGCTTCTCTGATTATACAACAGGGTCTTAATGGCTTAGGGGTATTTGGAACTAACTTTGAATTTCCTTAATATGCATCTTGGCTCAGTTTCTACATTCTGCTGAGCTGGAAGCTATGGTAACATCATTAAAAATAACTGAATTTTAATGCTATTCACTGTTTTGCTTTTCAAACCACATCTATGATACCCAGTTTTAAGGCTTTAAAGGTTTTATTTGTATGTGCAATTTAATACCACACATAATTTTAGAACACAGCTATTTATCTACTAAAAATTTCCACTCACCTGTACATGCTTCAAAACAACTCAAGAGAGGAAAATTTACAACAGTTCACAATTCACAAAATTGATTCCAAACTAATGCATTTGATGATCACTATCATTGCCCTGAAATAAAACATAATGAAGAACTTCCCACAAAGATTCTATAGTCTGTCAGAAGATTATTGGCTTTCTCAAATACCTTGGACATATACAGTTTACACTTTAATCATATTTTCAACTAAACAAAGAGTCATGCTTAACTCAATAATTGCTGTGTATTTGCTTTTACTTGTTATTTCCATTGTAAAGGTGTGAGTGCTGGGCACCAATAATGTTCTAAAGACTAGGCCATAGTAGCTGATGTAACTACAGAAAGACATTTTTGCATCTTACATCCAGGACTGTTACATCCACATATGAAATTTAAAGGAGGCATTTAATTGATTCTATCTCTTGTAAACACGAGTGCCTCCTTGTTACAACTTCCTGAAGAATGACAGAAGAGCAGGTAAGAACTTACACCAAGAAGAATATAACACAGTATCTCCTAGATTCCCATTTTAGTATAAGAAAAAAAAAATCTAAAAGGTAGTCTTGACTCTTCCTTCAATACACACCTTAAATCAAGATGAAATGTGAGGATTTTTGTGGAATCACACAATTTTGAAAGCTCATCAAAATTTGTAAGTAATGTTTCTGAGAAAGCAGATGTTAATTTACCTAAACCATCTCAGAATTTAGGCAAACTTTTTAAACTCATTACCATTGCATTCTTCAGTTTTCATTTTTCTGTAATTAATATTACTAGAAAGCTCACACTTTGCTATTTTTGAGAAACTCTAGCTTATTCAATTGTGCTGGGGAAATAATTTTATTAATACATTATTCTTTTAAAATTATCTGTGCTGGAAAATTCTCAAAAGTCATAAGAAATTACAAACTTAGTTACATCTTGTTATCCTACCAGTAAATAAAATATACACTGAGAACTAGTATGTATCACCTTTTGAAATTCTTAAACAAACCCTGACCATTATTACCACACAGAAAGACTAGGATCAGAAATGCTGAACAATGTTGTTCTTAATCTCACGGTGTATTTTTGTTACTCATAAAAAGATTTTGGAAGGAGACTTGGAAAGAGAGGAATTTAAAGTGGTGCACAAATTAGAACAAGAAGAATAAAGGAAAAAAGTGTACACTGATGGATTCAGGAAGGTTGGTGGAAAACTTATGCACACATTACGCACTAAAATAATTGAGCATGAAAAAAAGGGAAAAACTCAAACCAAACGTCAGTCTTTGAAATTTTCTCAATGTAGCAGGGCTCTAACATATTGAAAACCTAAAGTTCTGTAATGATTTGTTGTTTTGTTGGTTGTTGTTTGTTTTGCAGTTCCAGGGATCAAACACACGCCCACAGTGCTTCCAAAGTAGGCAAGATACCACTTGAGTCAAATCCCAGCCCAAGATTCTAGAGCAAAGCAAGAGTTAAATAACAATGATTAAACTTGAGAACAATTGGTTTATATTATTTTTCAAATGAATGTTACTGTTTGCTATGCAGAGAATTGGAGAGGAGACTAAGATCACCAGAGGTTGTAGCAATAAAGGAAAATTAACCCAATTTTCTAGTTCTGTTGCAAATTTACTTAAACAATATGAGAGAGTGACTCAGAAATGAAATTGTTGAAATGGAATTGGCAATAAATGATTATATTACAGCCATAACAAATAACTGAATATTAAGTACTCACCAGTACTTTTATGTCAGTAATGCGATAGCAGTCACAGTCAAATCAATGACTAAAGAAGAATTGTGACCATTGTGACATATCAAGTAAGAACAGCCTCACAGATGAATAATTCAGGGTGTATTTTTGAACAATTAACATCAACACCAGCAAACAGAGGGGGGAAGACCTACCACAGATGTGGTGGAGCCATACGTTAGGTTTGTAACTTGGACAGAATAAAAAGAGAAAGAAAGGAATGTTTTTCAGAAGATCTTCTTTGCTATTGCTTTGGAGGTTGGGTTCCAGCTCCTTCACCCTTATAGCACACACTTCAGCCTTCCTGCGCAGGCGCAGGGCGCAAAACTGTGGAGCCTCCTGGAGGACTTGCCTGGTGACTCCGCAGAAAGCTTCCAGTCCTTCAATGCATAGCTGCTACTGAATCCCCTAGCTCTCCAGGGCACAACCCTAGAGATTTCTCTGCTTCTGATCCTATAAGCCTGCTTAATAAATCCCTGGTAGAGTTTTAATTACACATATATTATTTATGGATTCTCTTCCTCTTGAGAACTCTAATTGAAAAATTAAAATATTTATGCAATTTTTTTTCCCTCATTGGCCATCTAAATGCTAAAACATCAGATACAGCATGAGTGTGTACCTGTGTGTACCACAGAAAATACTTTAATCTGGAAAATCAGAGACTGCCAAGTTCTGCTTTACATCCGGAATGGATGTTCTTACAGCCACATTCTCTTAGAAAACCGTTTTTCACCCATTGGGGGGATGTTGTGGATCAAAAGAATTTAAAGCAATTGAAAAAGAGGTAACAGATTCAAACGGAAGGTAAGTAGTTTTCCCTGTGTTGCTGTAATGAAATAATGATAAGCTACATTCCTAGAACTGTTTTCCTTCTAAAAACTGGCAACTTCAAATACAGCCACCATAAGAAAATCAACACATATGCATACATATACTGGAAAGAAAGAATGAGAGGAAGAGGGAAAGAGAAGTGGAGAGGGAGAAGGAAGGGAAGGAAAAGTTATTTCCACTTTAGGAGAAAGAGATGAAAACTAGAGACAATGTAGTGAAAGTGAAAGGACAGGTCGGATTTGTCACATGACATGAGAACGTTACTGCTTCACACTTCAAGTTCAGGACAAACGTGCCAAAAAAATTTGGGCTACTAAATAAATTGGGACGGTGGGATGAATAAATGATATGAATAACAGGGAAAATCATATTGCCTAATTTAACCCCCTGGCAAATAAAAATGGCAGACTCATATTTATATATGGAATAGACTGATTGCTCCTTAATTCTGAGCACGTATACCAGTGCCGTCAAACCTGTTAGAGCTTTCAATGATACAAACAGCCCACTACAACACACATGCCGATAGTGGCCTCTAGTAACCTATACTAATGGCTGGTACATATACACACTTATGTAAAATTCCACTCACTGTCTATTTTCATAAACAGTGCCATGAAAATGTATGTCCAACTTATCGATGATCAAGCATTATTTACATGCATGGAATTCTTCTTGAGGATTTTTGTTGTGTCCCCATCCTAATGCTACAATGTAAATATATTCCTCAACTAACAATCAATAAATCAGAGATTCTATGTCGTTTCCCTAAAAATTGGAAAGTTAAAGATGATAAATTGTATTGCATAATGTACTGTGAATCTTAGGCTTTAACAGTGGCTAACTGTCACTATAAGGCATAACTATTCTTTATTTTGGACGCATACACTTCACAGCCGGAAGTGGTAACTAAGAAAATGAATGTAATAAGCTTTCCTTCATTTTTGGCCCATAATTATTTCTTAGCGCATCCATATTTTCAGAGATGGACTTTTTCTCTTATCTATTGATGCTACCTTGTGACAGGTAACAAAACATGTTACTCACGAGAAAAGGATATTTTCCTTTGTAAAATATGCTATTAAGTCTAAATATGATTTTTCTTTCCAAAAATATTCATAAGCAAGGTATTATTTGTATTATGAAATATTTTAATTTGAATATTTTTAAATGAATATGATAACAGACAGGTTTAATTAACATAGTGATTTTCTAAAATTCCAGGTGCATGTACATTTGAGAATTCAACATACAACTATATTTTAAATACAAACCATACACAAGTTTTTTTAAACAATATATTCTCACTCACAAAAAATTGTGGTCCCCTTTACATTTTAGATAGCTATTACACAAGCTACTACATATTTGATACTTAACAGACTTTACAGGAAACTAGGTGACAGTACTGATAGTTTTTATTATAGCTTTCCTACTAGACAATAATCTTATTTCACCTGGACAATTTCCTCAGTAGTGTCATAAACTCTTTGATTTATATCAAGCTTCCTTCAGGCTTCATGGAAAAAGAACATTAGTTTTTGTTGTCTACCCGTATAAATTTTCTTTTCAAATTTTAAAATACTTGTATATTTATCCTTGTATCAATGAAGCCACTTCAGAAAAAGGAACAAAAAAGTAATGTGTGTGTGTGTGTGTGTGTGTGTGTGTGTGTGTGTGTTTCCATTTATATACATATGGAAATAAATTTTCAGCAAACTTAAAATTGAAAAAACTCCGTATTTTGTGCCTTGCTCAAGGCAACTTCAGGAACAAGAGCCACATAATATTGGCATGTATATATTGGGAATGATGAAATACATGATGCATATTTAAAAATTCATTACAATTAGACATTTTTATTGTGAACACATTTACTCCAACATTATTAGCAATATGCCTTTGCCTTTAATAAACTTTCAAAATGTAGTCATCACTTGATTTTATCACCCCTCAAGCATCAACTGTCTAGTAAAGAAGTGAAAGAGAAAGGCAAATACCCCAGTCCATAAATAAAGTTTTTTAACTATTAAATTCCTATAGATTATTAAAAAATAATACTTTTGCAAGTATTTAAACCTTTCTAAAGGTGTGTGATTTACGTTTAAGATTTGGGGTAAAGTTTACTTCCTAAAAAGCTATGTTTTTGCTTTTATTTGTAATAATGAAGTGCTACCTATAGTTTAAGAAAATAAGAGGTGAACTATTATAGAAAAATCAAATCATTCTGTATAATTTTTTGAAGTCACTAGTATTTTTATTTTTAAAATATATTATATTATATTAGTACTAATGTTATATTACTATATATTAGTATTAGTATTATATTATATGTTATATAATATATTATATTATATACATTATATATTATGTTATTGTTATTAGTATTATTAGTATTTGTATATTATCTTAACATCATAGTATATATCATATTATTAGATTATATATTATATTATTATGTAACTATGATACATACTGATCATATTCAGCTGGAGGATTTGATACACATATATACTGCATCTTGATCTCTTTTTTCCTTGGTCCCCTGCCCTTTCTTCTCCCTCATTCTCCAGATCTCCCCATCTTGGATAAATTTTATATTTTGCACTGTTCATATTAATTGATTCGGCAGAACCAAAGCCATGATATTCTTCTGTGGGCCTTTTTGTTTCTGATAAGCCTTATGAAGTCTTACAAAGTAGCCCACTAGTACTTAAATAGAACTAGCATCATAGAAAGTCTGAGGGCTAACAAAGTTAACATAACAAAAGATAAGTTCTGCTCAGACAAATACAGCAAGTAATAACACAAATGCTGGCAGGATCATTTAGCTAAAACCACTGTGAAGATGATAATTACTTTGTAGCATAATATTCATCAATAAAAATTTATCAACAATCTTTGCATATCTTAGCTGCGTGATATAATTCAACTCAAAATTATTAAACACCAACTACATTTTAAATTTTGTACTGGTGAAGAAGGGGAGGACTTAGTGAAACCTATATAGGTAATAGTTATCTAAAAATATACTGGACTGGGCCAGGGATTTAGCTCAAGTGGTACCGCACCCACCTTGGAAGCACAAGGGCCGAGTTCAATCCTTAGAACCACAAAAAAAAAAAAAAAAAAAAATTAACTAACATAACTTCATGTAAAAGGCTTCCAATAGGGATTTTTTTTGTGCAGATTAAAAAAATCTTCATAAGTCCATAGTGACTATGATTATTTTAAAGATATAAATAACAAACTTGGAGAAAAATGATCAGATGTGCATTTTCTCCCTCTAGGAATCATTTTCAAGCATAGGGTCACTGCAAATTTATGTAAAGCTTTTAATTCATTAAAATGATGTCAGTCTTCCCTTTTTCAAAAGTGACATATAAACCTACATTTATTATTACCCCAAGACAAAAGAAAATTTCTTCAGCACACACACACCTTTTTTTAAAGTATTCTAGATAATCCTGGCGATCTTCTGAGAACCTTGGTGTGCGCATGACATCATTCTCCTATGTTAAGGGAGAATCCTGACACAAGGGGATGTCTTAGCCTTCCCTGTCGCATTTCCACAGTCCCAGCAGGGATGCCCATCCCACACAGAACTCTGTTACAGTTCCCTGAGCAGGGCCGGTCCTCCCACTCTGCACATTCCTTTACCCCCTTGCTGGAAGGGCAACACTTCACCTGTGTTTCAAAACTCAACTGGGCACCACTGGGACCCTGGCTGTCTCCCACAGAGCTATTCTGATCTCTCATAGCAGCCCACTGATTCTTTTGTCAAAACAATTATCATATTGGACCACAGTAGCTGATTTTCTTTTCTGCTTTCTCTTCCACTTTCTCATCCCCGTAAATAGATGCTTAGTTTCTTTGTCTTCAGAGTTAGTTAGCTTGGAATTAAATTTTGAAATCATATGGTAAAGATACACAAAAGTTTTGCATTAATGAACTTATTGCTTTTAAGGTTTATGTGAAATCCTGTAAGAATTCTTCAAACTTAATATAATGATGCATGAACAAAGTTTTTATTTCATAAATATGTATATATGTATATGGGTTATTCTATACACTGTTCTGTATTTCATAAATACTACTTCCTTAAATATTCATAATTATTAAAGTAGAATTAAATAAAACATCTTATCTTTATGAGAACCTAATGAGTTAGGTGTTTTTGTTATTTTCTTTGGAAAGAAGAAGATACACTGGCATATTTTCCTCTATGACTGAGAGTCAAAATGTTTTACTGTCAGTTTCTAAGGTTCTATTTACTATTTACTATTAAGAAGTTACCAAAGATTTCATCAATGTTTGAGATTCTTACTTTGCTCTTACATTTCTGCTTGAAGATCCTCAGTTCATTGTGACACCAGTGTTTTGTCACAGTTTGTGAAAGCCAAGTTCAGTACTCTTAGGCGGAGTTGATTTGTTCTAAATCCCAGCCCACATGTATCACAATTTCATTTCTGTGACAGTGCTTATAACCGTGGTCCCTAATCCCAGAGAAATTGAGACTTTGCTGTTACAATATACTAATATACTATATATCTTACAGAGAGCTATTTCCAAAGTGAGGCAATAAAAACACATTTCTTTTAAAAGATCCAGCAAAATTAGTTGCTTTATTATTATTTACAAAACATTTTCTCACATTTATATTACTTATAGGAAGCAAGGAGATAATTTTGAGTATAAACGCTAGGCAACAAAATTAAAACAACCAAAAACAATGCTCAGAAGAACAAATACTGAGTCATAGTAGAAAAAATTAAAATTTACATTCAGTATATGTAAACACAATTAACTCCAAACTAATTATGCTGCTAATCATGCTTGCAACATTAAGTGACAAAAGTAGCTGAAACCAAACTTTCCCCATTAAGGCTGTTGTGCAGATTATCACTTCACACAAGTTTTGTTAAAATAAATAAATAAACACCATTTACTATTGTTAACAATCTCATGCCTGAGAGTCAATAGCAACTTTCCACATAACCAATATGAATAAAATTAATGAATAGGAGTAAAAACAGCCAAGAATAGAAATGTTTAATCTCATCAACTTAATTCATATTTTAAGGTGAATCAAGGTTTCAGGCAATAGTATTACTCACAAAATAAAGTCATATAGGCTACCAGTGAAAGAACACAATATTTAGAGGTAATAGCTTTAGCAGAGACATTAAAATTAGCTGCCTACACCTTAATATGATTTAAGCTCTAAAAATAGGAAAATAATAAGCTATGCACAAATAATATACATTTTTGTAAAAATGTAAAATTCTTTTAGCTATGCTCCTGATGAAATGGGTTAGAACACAGAAAAGACAGTAACTGAATGGCAAATGCTCCAATAATTACAAAAAGCTAAATGAAAAAGTCTTAGTCGGAGGTAGGAGATTTAAACATGTTTGTGATTCATAGACTCTTAATACATAATTTCAACTATCTCTCCCTTCCTTCCTTCCTTCTTTCTTCCTTCCTTGCTTCCTTTCCTCCCTCCCTTCCTCCTTTCACCCTCCCTCTGTTAACAAATATCCACAAGCATTTACTATATTCTGCAGCTTTTCTTAGGATTTGGATATACTAAATGAGTGAACTGCAAAATCTTTCCTCAAAAAGTTCACAGTTAAAAACCAATTTGACAAGTCAAAGCTCACCCTAAGAACAGGTGGAGGCATGGTAATAAACACGAGGGATTCAACATGTACACTTTGCCCCTAAGATTAGGCCTGTGCTCACTTATCCGCCCCTTTGTCTTCAAAGACTGTAAGACTATAATGTTGAAGATTCATTTATACTCAATATCACTTTCTGATTGAATGACCAAGGTATGGATACTGTCTCCCTACAGTGTGTATGCCTGTATGTGCACACACACATGCATGTGTCTAGAGCAGACCACAAAATACATGGTTTGAGGACACAGAATATAAGAAGAATATTTGTTACTAGGTTACTAAGATTGGCACAGAGCTTGGGGGACAACTTAGCAGTCTCCAGTAACACCTTTCTTCCTCATTCCTTGCTTGTACCATGTGATGAGAATGCCAACCCTTTGATAATGAGGAACTAGTAAGGGCTGTGTTCTAGCACCACTAACCAAAACTAGCACGCCCTTCATTGCTGTAGCCCCATGAGTTTTCTACCCTCCTGTACAGTCTGCTTTGCTGTGATTCAAGTGAGGAAGGTACTGTCAACACACCACTGATCCAGGTATCTTTCTCTCTTTTTCCTTTTCTTTTTTTTTTTTTTTTGAGACAAGGTCTCATTTTTGTAGAGGCTGGCCCTGATAGCTGTAACTTACAGCAATCCTCCCGTCTCTGCCTCCCAAGTGCTGGGATTACATGCATGAGCCACCACACCCAGACATGTGGTACGTGGTTACCAGGGATTGAACCCTAGCCTTTGCAAGGCAGGGGCCGGAACCACTAAACTAAATCTCACCACCCCCTGTAGCTTTCTTGAGCCTTGAGGAATAAGCTCATGCTGCATCCCAGCCTGTTTTCCATCACTGTGTCTGCAGTACTACCTCACTTTCCCGATGTGCGAATGTGCTCTGCTCTGGACGCAGACATGGGTGCCCAGTGAGCCCACAGTGAACCGCTTCAGAGGACTCTTCTCTAAAAGCTTTTAAGTTAAACCCAAGGCCCCATGTTTTCCTCTTTCAAGAGATCTCTCTTCTTAATTTATACACCATCTACTGTTTATCCACTAAAATACAGTACCATGAGAAAAATGTAGTGTAGCAGAGTCTGTGTTTAAATCTAGTTCTGTTAGCTTTGTGGTCTTGGAAAAGTTACTGAAATCTTTTGTTCTCCAGTTTTCTCATGTAAATTGCTATTTATAGTCTAGATATCATAACACTGTTAGGGGGATTAAGAGGATAAATCATGCCTGCTGTACAGTAACTGCTCAATAATGTAAATTACTATTGTATATCATTTGTTTTATGAGCTAAGAACAAATGAAAATATAATGCAGGAAATAAACTTTTTCAGTGGCTATTGGGGAGCAATAATAGCTAATAATGAAGCAAATGACAGACAATGGTGAAAACTGTAAAACAATGACTACTGTGTAAGTTCCTGTGTAAAAATGAGATACTTATGAAAAGCACCACCAATGTCATGTGTATAGTAACTGCTCAATAATGTTAGTTAGAAAATGAGATGCAGGATGATGAGGATCTCCTCAAGGTACATCCACTGGAGATGCAAACACTTTAATCTTTCAAGTCGAGGATTTATCAAACACAGAAATAAACTAGTATCACTTTGCATAAAAATACAATATGTAACCATGAGAGATCACGAGGAATAAGATATGTAAAGACTATGTACGGTATGTGACATCACAAAACCAAACACAATTTGATCTCTTTACATATCCACTAGCAAAGTGAGCTCTATTAGGCAATGATTTGGCAACCACTAACTTATTTCTCCAAATGACCTTGTCATGAGCTGGTTTATAATGGCTGTGACGTGACAAAGTCTGTATGCACCTGTGTGTAGACAGCTAGGTAAATTCATGTGTCAACAGAAAAAATACAGAGAGGTGAGAGTACATATAATGATTGTTTTTCAAACAATGATGTAACAACAAGAAAGCTCTTTATTGAAGTGAGCTCTCTCAGGCAGGCCTGATTTTTTTTGCTTCCACTATTACATCCAATGAAAAGGGATATTTTTCCAATACATAAGGACATTATATATATAACAGGACAAAAATCTAAATTTTATACTTTAATTAAATGAAAGAAGAAAAACTTATTTTAAAATCACTTTAGATAAAATATTTATCTTATGTACTATCTTTTCATTCAAGCTAGGAAATTTCTCACCTTCTCCCTTCTTGATATGTTTTTCTAAGTGAACTTTTCGGGACAATCCCACTGAGAGGAAATTGCTTTGCAAGCTAGGAAGATATTAATCTGTTCTCCCAGCATAGTGGTTGCATAAATCCTTTTTTATTGAAGAGATGTTGTTGAAGTTCTATATATAAGACGACAGTACAGTATTGATTTTGACAATGCTAATACAAAAGCAGTATTTTTAGTTAAACACTATATTCTTTCAATTTTTCTGCCTCTGCTCTTACTTTTGCTCAGTACAGAATGTGTGAATCCTCACTCTCTCTAGCTGGTAAGGTCCTCAGCATCTTTCCCTATGCAGCACTAGATGACAGATCATCTTAAGAAAGCTTCAGCAACCACCCCTACCTCTCCAAAGATTACCCATTTTTTTTCTGTATGCCTACATTTTTCAAACAATGATGTAATTATTTTTAAGGCTAACTACATACCCAATTATCCTGACAGTTCGCAGGAAAACACGTATTCATTCATTCAAAAAATATTTTAAGTTCAAGGTCATGGAAAAATGAAGGCACTTGAAATAGACATATTTTGTGGATTAAGGGTAAGCAAACGACAGGTATTGTATTATATGTGAAAATCAAATTATGATAGAACAGAACACTATGAATAGGGTAGCGGGGGAATTTTCTTACTACTAGACAAATGATATTTGCTGGACTTTATTCTATTAACAACAAATTATAAAAGTCTGAACAAATCATTTAACCTGTTAACTGAGTCCTACATGATGAGGTCTCAATTTTCTTACTGACAAGAAACAGCTGTAGGATTGGGTGAGCTATAAAGTACCCTAACATAGAGGACCTAGGATGATTCATAAATGCCACAAATATGAAGTTATGAAAGTAAACAGTTTTTAAAATTTCACTTTGCAGAAAACGATATCACCAAATTTTAACTCTGACAATATTTTTCAAAGGAAAGAAGTCAAATTTTCAACTTATAACAAATAGATTAAACTCAATACCTAAACCTCCCCCCCAGATGGGATCAAAATCCAAATCCTTCTTGGGTGAGGAGTGTGAAAAACTTCAGTGAAATTCAAATAGCAATAAAATGGCAAATTTTTGACACCCAAAACCTGGTCCAAGATGTTTGCTAACATTAAGAGATGAGAACTGAGAATGCTCAGAATTTATCCGGCCCATATGTTTTGGCAATCTGACTTGTACAAAGTGGGATTACATATTTAAAAGCCTTACTTAAGTTCATGGGTTATTTTAGACACATTTTTAAATTAAAAAGGTAAGAGTCTAAATTTAAAGAATTTGTTCTAAAAACTATGCATCAACTCACTAAGCATTTTAAAGCACCTGCAATGTGACAAACATCATACTAAGCACTAGAGTTTCACAGATAAGCACAAGAGGAAAAATAATATCAAGACACACATATAAAAATAAATTTCTAAAATCAACAAGGTAAAATACTTATAAATAATATTAGTAATAAAGGCTTGAATTTATTCTGAAGTAAAAAATAATGCAGCAACGTGAAAAGATATTTAAATGCTTTGCTTATAATTCTTCTAATAAATTTAAATTGTGTAATTATCCCTGAAAAAAATATAGACAAACAGGCAGAAACAGAATTGAGAGAATATTAAAATAACTAAAGAAAAATTATTTCACAATATATAACATACAATTCTAGGACTCATTTACATCTTATTTTCTCATACCAGAGAAAAGATGTGATATGTACCTATCTGTGCCCTATTTATTTCACTTATGAGGATATCCTCAAGGTATGTCCTTTTAAGTAGAAATGATTCAAACTTATCATTTTTTATGGCACAGTAATACTCCATTCTGTGGAAGAAAATTGCATTACTGACTTTAAGTACAACAAATGGAATATATGCTGCATAAAAATTGCAGAGAAACTCTCAATTACAGTATGTAGGAGAATTCATGAAAAGTGTAGTAGAGGTGACAGAGATCAACACATTTGTATACTAACATAAGGAATTTAGATATTATTAGATGGGTAGTGAGGAATCATTCAATATTTTAATATCAATTCTTACAGGAATGTAAGAAAGAAACATAATATCATTGTAAAACTTACTGTTAAGAAATGAAAATGGCAAAAATGGTGATAGACGGAATGAAATTGATAAGTTATTCTTCACAGATTTTCTTTCCATTTTTATTCATCCTTTCTATATTTAAAAACTGCTTTGTGATTAAAAATAACAAGTAATTATCTGAATCTTCTCATGTTTAGCCTCAGATTGTCTCTCTTGTCTATCCTTTCCTTGCATTACATCTAGTTTGTAGAACATCAGTATTGCCTGCTTAAAATATATCCTATAAGGCATCTCAAGCTCCTAGAAAAGTAAGAACAATCCAAACTAAAAGCTTGTACAAGGAAAGAATTTCTAAAGATCAGAGCAAGAATTAACAAAAATAAGATTGAAAAATTCAGTAAGAAGAACCAATGAATCAAAAAGTTGGTCCTTGGAAAGAGAAAACAAAATGGTAAAAATCTATAGTCAATGTTACTTTGAAAAGAGAAATCAAATCAATTTTTTTTTAAAAAAATCAAATCAATTGTAAATGAAAAAGGTGAAATCACAAAGGACGCCATCAAAACTCAGATTATTACAACATATTTGGTAAAGCTCCCATAAAGGAGAGAATTCAGAAGAAATGGATAAATTCCTACACACATATAAATAAAAACTGAAAGAAGGTGATTTAAAAACCCCAAACAATCCAGTAACAGGCAATAAAAGCAAAGCAAAAGTAAAAACCTATGAACCAGGAAAACACTAGGGCATAAGGTATTTGTCTCTGAATTCTACAATAGCAGGAGACACCTAAGTCAAATATTCCTCAAGCACTTCAGTGAAATTGAAAGGAAGGATCATGACCAGTTATCCCTGGAAGTTAGCATTTTTCTGATTCCTAAACCAGACATGGACCAACCAAAAGATAGAACTACATGCTAATCTATTTAATAAGCAAAGATGCAAAAATCCTCAAAAAGATGCTGTCAGCAGAATACAACAAACCATTAAAAAGATCATCCAACATGACCAAGTAGGATTTGTGTTAAAGACGCTGGGTGGGATGTTTCAACATATGCAAAAAAGTAAATGTAACACATTATATAAACATAAGCAAGGACAAAAAAATGATCCTCTCAACAGATGCAGGAAAAGAGAAAAGGCCTTTGACAAAATACAGTGTCCATTCATAATAAAAAGATTAAAGAAAATAGGTGTAGAGGACTTTATCTTTTCTGATCAAAGGTAAATATGACAAACATACTGCTAACATCACATTAAAAGGGGGAAAACTTAGAGTTTATAAGCCAGAGATTTTGCTCAAGTGGTACCTTACCTACCTTCGAAGCACAAGGGCTCAAGTTTGATCTCTGGTATCACCAAAAAAATAAATAAATAAAATCAAAAATAATTAAATCAAGAACAGACAAGGATATACACTGTTACTACTCCTGTTTAATATAGCACTTTAAACTAGCTAGATTATTTAGCACTCGGGCAAGAGAAAGAAATAAAATGGATAGGCACAGAAAAAGAAGAAGCCTAAGTATTACTATTTGTAAATGAGATGATCCTTGACATACAAAACCCAAAACATTCCAGCTAAAGATTCCTAGAATTAATAACCAAACTTAGCAATTTAGCAGGATAGTGTTCATAGTGTTCCTGTACACCAATGAACTCACTAAGAAATAAAATAGGAAAATAATACCATTCACAGTAACATCAAAAAAAGGTAAATACATAACCAAGAAAATATAACACCTCTAAAACAAAGCCTGCAGTATCCTGAAAATGAGGCTTAAAAAGGACATCAGGAAATGGAAAGTTACCCAGGGTTCCTAGGTAGGCAGAATAAGTGCTGTCAAAGTGACCGTACTTCTACAATTGATATGCAGGTTAAATGTGATCCCAATCTAAATACCAACAGCATTCTTCCCAGAAATAAAGAAAACAATCCCAAAACTCATATGGAACAGGAAGAGATCCAAATTACGCAAAAGTAATCCTGCAAAATAAGCCAAGCAGCAAGCAGCACGAGTTCAGAAGTTAAGTTATAATACAAAGTTACAGTAACAAAAAGAGCATGCCACTGGCACAAATACAAGAAACATGGATCAGTGTACAGTAACAGGGTATCCAGAAACAAACTCACACATCTTCAGCTATCAGATCATTGTTCAAAGGGCCAAAAACACACACTACAGAAGATCGTCTCTTTCATAAATCAGGCTCAGAAAATTATAATCTACATGCTGAAGATTAAGTCTAAATCCATTTTTCTGAACATGCACTAAACTAAAACCTAAGATGGATCAAAGATCTAAATGTCAAAACAGAAATAACCTGCTGGAAGTTAAAGTAAGTAAAACTCTTAGAGAAATAGGTGGAGCCAAGGACTTTCTGAGCCCCAGCTGTACAAGAAATAACAACCTGAATCAACAAATGGCATCGTATCAAATTAATAAGTTTCTGCATAGCAACAGATGCAAAGCAAAGAGACAACCTACAGAATATGAAGTATGATTTTTAATTATTCCTCAGAGGATTAATATTTAGAATAAAGATCACAAAAAATGTAAGACCTTCAATATAAAAGGCTCAAATATAAATCAACAGATATAACTTAGAATAAGAAGTACAAATGGTCATTAATCACATAAAAAAATCAAGATTTCTCGCCATTAGAGAAGTACCAACAATCACCACTGAGACTCTGTTTACTTCACAAAGAATGGCTATTATCAAGAATCCAAATAATAAATGCTAGTGAGGCTATAGAGAAAAACAAACCCTTCAACACATGTTCAAAATGTAAACTAGTACTTGTAGAAACATTATGAAAATCAATATGGAAATAATTCACAAAATTAAAATTTACAAATTTGTAAATTTACAAATTTGATTTGACCAGCTATTCCCTTTCTGGTATCTTCCTGAAAGAGTTGAAGACATCATATTACATTGGTATGTGTATACCCAAAACATATACTTTTTTTTCCAGTGTATTTGACTTTGTAAAATTAGTTAAGAAAATAGTCAAAACTTGGAAGTGTCCCATACATCCATCAACAGATCCATCATGCCTGTAATCCCAGCACTCAGGAGGCAGAGGTAGGAGGACTGCCAAGAGTCCAACGGTAGCCTGGAACACATAGTGAGTTCAGGGTCAGCTTTAACTACAAAGCGAGACCCTGTTTCAAAAAACTCGAAAGAAAGAATGAAAGAAGCAGAGAGAGAGAGAGAGAGAGAGAGAGAGAGAGAGAGAATATAACACCAAATAAATTTTGTATTTATATACAACAGAGCACTCTTCTGCCATAAAGAAGTACAAATGAATTCTTTTTAGAAAAATCAATGTAGGGACCGGGGATATAGCTCAGTGGTTCTGGCGCCTGTCTTGCAAGCTCAGGGACCCGCGTTCAATCCCTGGTAACCACATAACAATACTGGGTGTGGAGACTGACGCCCAGCAGCAACCAGCACCACATAACCACAGTGCAGGGCGTGGTGGCTCACGCCTGTAATCCCAGCAGTCGGGAGGCAGAGGCAGGAGGATTGCTGTGATGTGAGTTGGAGGCTGAGCTCAGGGCCAGCCAGAACCACAAAGCAAGACCCGTCTCAAAAAACCTTTAAAAAAAAAAAATCGCTGTACCTTGAGACTATCAATTTAAATGTAATAAGTAAGACACATAAGTTTAAATTTCACATACATTCTCTTATATGAGGACCCAAAATATAAATAAAGAGCCTAATAAAAAATAGATAACAAGAAATGTATTTTTGCAAACAGGAAGAAGGCAAGAGATGAAGAGGGAAAAGTTTAGAGGAAAATGAATGGAAAAAGAATTGAGCCATGTTATATATATGTACCAACTCGTCACAAGAAATATGATTATTATGTAGTACATACACATAAATTATAAAAACCTGAACAAAAATAAATACCATAACTCCTAGGTATCAAAATGACTGTGTACTTTCAATTTAAGTATGACAGTTTAAAAACTTTTGAAAACCTATAAAATTAAGCTCAGGTTGTTCAAATATGTTAGGAGAAATACAGCCTTCTCAAAACTTAAATGTACCTGATTCTTGCATTTATTAATTCTAGGACCAGACACAACTTTTCACGGCAGGACCAATTTCTTACTCTGTAAATGAAACTAAAAGTTTGCATTTTGGGCTGGGGATTTAGCTCAGTGGTTCCAGCTCCTGTCTTGCAAATGCAAGGACTCGGGTTCTATCCTGGGTAACCACATACAATACTGGGCGTGGAGACTCACACCCAGCAGCAATCAGTACCACATACCACAGTGCCGGGCATGGTGGCTCACGCCTGTAATCCCAGCACTGGGGAGGCAGAGGCAGGAGGATTTCTGCGATGTGAGTTTGAGGCTGAGCTCAGGGCCAGCCTTAACTACAAAACCAGACACCATCTCGAAAAAAAAAAAAAAAATTTGCATTTCATGCCACTGTAATGAGTACCAAAGAATAGAAAGCATATAAAAAGTCTAGGAAAACAATACTAACATAGCAAACATTCAAAATATATATACTTGTATTCATTAATAATAAGAAATAAATGGATTTCCTAGTCATCTGGAGAATAAAAAGACATGTCTCTATTGTGCCTTATTTTTCTCTCTCTTCATTTGATTAAACCAGCTTATCTGCCTGTTTAGTTCCCTTGTGCAATCCCTTCAGACCAGTGTCCACATTGTATTCCTCTAAGCACTCCCTCTATGTCTGCCACAGAACCCAGCTAATCCTATGGTGCATGAATGCTAGATGAACAAATCAGTGTAGCTGTGGTACATCTCCCACTTATTGTCCTTACATATAACCAATATTTTTTTAACTATACAATATAAGCTTCTTAATTTATCTATATTTTTTTTCCTTTTTTTCTTTCTTTCTATCATTATTTTCACCTTTTTGGCCCTGGCAAAAATATCCTTAACCTCCCTTCATTATCTCCATCAAAATTGACCTGTTCTCTCTATGAAGTTCTCCTTCAAGAAAAGAAACAGCGAGGATCTTGATTCTTATCTAACTGAAGGAGCTCAAATCTCACACAGAGTAGGAGCCCAAATCTGTTAAACTGATATGAATATTGTCTATTAATTTTTAAAAGTTTTTATATAACAATGGGATTATCCTACAGACATTTAATGCACCTCTTAAATTATTATTTATTAACTTGAGTATTCTGATTTATGCTAGGGAATGTAAAATGAAGATTTAAATATCAAAATAGGATATTAAGATTCTCAATAGTCATCCAAACATCTATTATGAATCTTATTTCTCTTTGAAAGTAAAGCTTCATCCAAAACTAATTAGCATGCATTTATTGTGTGAAAACATCCTCAAGGATTTCCTTTTTTTTTAAAGCCAGTTCATAATTGTTTGCACTAATAGCTACAACATATTTTATTAATTCAGAATGAACATAAAGTGGGATGTTATTACTGTATCCAAAAAATAATAATCAAGGTCTACTGACATATATTTATGGATAAAAAGGAAAGCATGAGAGGAGAGAGAGAAGGGAGGAAAGTAAAAGTCAAAAACTAGAGGATCAAATGATACTTTTGAGCAAGAAGGAAAAATCTTCCCAGCCAAAACCAAACAAACAAAAATTGAATAAAAAGAAAAGAAACAACAAGTGGTGAGATGAACATAAAAATTAGCACTAGGCAAGGATCCCATTCTTCCCTCAGGGATTCTTCTGTAATCGCAAAACACTTAAAAAGATATTGACTTGGATTATAACAATGCATGTTGATTTAGTGTAAAGATGATATTAGATACACACTAGATGATCAATAATAGTGAACATATTCATTTGTCATTTACTTTCAAGTCCATAAGTAAACTTTTAACTCGATTGCTTTACATAAAGTTATCTTTCCAATCTTCAGTTTTCATAATTTTATGTGAAATGGGTAAGCTAGTTTTTTACAGTTAGCATATTTTATAATAATTTTAAAATTCTAAGAATATGATTTTCCTATGAATAAATGTTTATTAACTTTTCATGATTTACAATGCTGATTAAGACCATTTTTATGTATCATATTTATTTTACAGATTTGTTAAATAGTTCTATCCTCTGTAGACTGAAAATTCTTTAAAAGCAATATGAATTTTAATTTGTATTATTTTTCTTTGAACAGTGTTCAGCAATTTACACATTCAACAAAGGCTTGCTAAATGAATTAATGGACAAATTAATGAGATGTTATGGTTTATGTGTGCTTTAATTTCTACATGAAGAAAGTTCATGTTTGACACATTTGTATCTGCTTCTTCTAATCTACCTATTACTAATATGCAACCCCTCTTTAAATATTTATTTAGTGGTATCCCCCGTTCAAAAACATTAAGAGTATTACTCTTTCTAAAGCTTTAAAGTCTAATCCCCTTAATCTTACACAGCCATAGACTGTAACATTCTCTAACACTTATTTTCACTTGTCTGAGATTCTTCCTAATTTCCAAGTTTGCATCATTACATCAAACTTGCACAAATTGTTTAGAGGTTGTGGGATGGAAATACTTTTGTAGCTTGTTTCTTTGCTTGGACATTTAAATTTTACATCAGCAAAATATTTTAAGAAATTTGTGTGTGAATGTACTTCTACAAGCTGAGGCTGCCAACAGGCTATTGCACTACTCTAACTATAGGCTTGCCACTAAGGCAGGGTATGAAGAGATTCAGGCACAAGGCCTGAGAAACACAGCCAAATGGAGAAAACCAGCTGTGGCAGTCAAGACTGGGTGTATGCTCTATGAATTCCAAAATCTATTGTGCCTTACACCTTCCAGATGTGCACAGAGCATTAGTAGGAAAACAATCTGATAGCTGTACTCCTGAGGAGGTGTAGGCGCCTTGTCTAATTAGCCAGTATTAACTGAAACTAGTGCAGACCTGCCGGGACTACCCATCTATCCCACAGATTTATGAGAAGTAATATGAACACATTATTCCAAGCTACATATTTTCATAGTAAAATGGCCAAAACACGTAATAAAAAAGACTTAAATTGCTCCAAGAGCAAACCATCCTTCGGGATTCCCACTTACAATGGATTACGAAAGCCATCATAGTGAGCACAGCCCAGCCATGAGTCCAGAGTGTGCCACGGGCAGTAGTGCACCAGGAGGTCACTTCCGGGAAGCAGAGGCAGGACTTCCTCAAGAAATGTTCCTATTTTTGTCATTGAGAACTTGGCACCATTGTCCCACTATGGTTCTGGAATGATGGGATAGAAACTGGCCATTATCTCCCATCTTCCTGTTCTGGAGATGCATCTGAGGAGCTACTCAGAACTTGATGTAATTGTGAGGCCCTAGAACTAACATGGTGCTAAGTGTGGATTACACATCCAGTGAACTCCACCAGGTGTGTGTATATTTTGTTTTGGGGGTAGGAACTCACATCAAGAATGCCATCACTAAGCTGGTAACAAATTCAACACATTCTTCACGCTGTATATTCAGACCTTAGCCATACTACCATGCAGTTCCTCTCATCTGAGGGTGGAATCTGTTTCTCTACTTATGGAACATGAACTGATGTTATCAACTGTCACAGAAATGACAGAACCTAGGTCTCAAGAGACTGTGAATCCTTCTACTCCTCCCTCTTGAGAGATCCTTTCATTTTTTATGAACAAATCCAAACTAGCCTCATGGAGCTTGAAAGACAAGGAGGACAGGCCTGTTGTTGAAGCCAAAGCTACCTTAGATCATGATACAGACAGCCAGTCCCAAATATGTGAAAGAGTTTAGCCAAGTGCAACAAGACTACCTACACAACTCAGCCCTTACAGGTAGCATAAAAGCATAAGTACATTCATCACTAATAACATTAGTCATTTCAAACTCCTGAATTCTACTATGATTAGGTGGTGGTAGCTTGCTGAAGATGCAAAGATCCTTTGTCGATATCAAATAATAACCCAATTTTAACAAAGTATAGAATTAACTTCAGTAGTCTGGTTCAATGGTGTCGAAACTATCATTTTAGTTTCTTTCTATCTAAAGATGTTTGCTAGTACATCAAGAAAATGAAGGTTAGAGGGTTGAGAGAAAACCTGTAATTGGAAGAGTGTTTGATTTTTACTTCAATTTTCCATGAATGAATATACATTGGGAAATTTAACAATATAAATTAGAGAAAGAGCAATGTTTCCTTACACATTTAAAAAATCTGAAAAATATTCTTTCAAAAATATACATGCGTATTTTTCAAATAAGGAAATTCATGAGAAGTAAAAACAGTATTAGAGGATATCCTAAATAGGGTACAGATAGGTACATATCGCATCTTTTCTCTGGTGTGAGAAAATAAAGATGTAAATGAGTCCTAGAATTGTATGTTATATATTGTGAAATAGAAAATGCTCAATGTAAAATAGGGTCAAGGGGGAAAAATGATGAGATTGTAACAAAAAAGTAAGGAAACAAATATTATGTATATGGGGGGGCAGTAGAGTGGGTAGGGCTATGGGAAAAAATGAGAATTAAGTTGTGTCTTATACTGGTACAAATCCCCATTATGGAGTGCAATCATGATGCGTTTATGTAATGTACCAATAAAGATTAAAAAATTAAAAAAAAACTATTAGATTTTTAAATGTTAAGAGGCAAATAATTTGTAACTTTCTAAAAGTTGTACAGGTATATATCAAAAAATAATAATATTTATTATTTATTATTAATAATATTTATTATTATTTTAATAATAATAATTAAATAATGATAATTAAATATTATTATTATTAATTAATATTAATTTCCTCTTAAGCTGAGGCCAGGAAATATGAACTCTTCTCCTTATCCTTTTCTTTTTGTACAACCACCATTAAACCTAACTACTGAGAAACAACTTCACACAAATCACTAACAGACAAGAAGAGACACTGACTCATCACTGTTATTATCATTTTAGATAATACATTAGGATCTGTGATGATACCATAAAAATTTCAAGTATTCTTTCATGATCTAAATGGAGTAATTTTCTTTGTAATTTTGGTAGTTAAAAAGTTCTTGTCATGTGAAAATTGGAATAATTTAATTACACAAACTAAATTCCTGCTACATGATAGATAAATGCTCCACATGTTCTGCTACAAGTTAAAAACTCCTTTTTAGGCTTTAAATATTTCCAAAATCACAAATATTTATTTCAAAATGAATTTTTCCTTTATAAGGATGAATCTATCTGTTTACCTCATAAAGAAAGGTTAAGTAAGAACTGTTAAATACAGCCCCCAAAATTTCACAAAATACAACTTGTTACAATAAATATTTGTCATATTATAGCACAAAACAGATGAAAATGAAATATTTATAATATTAACTGATCAAAATCACATTACTGCCAATTATATATTAAAAAGTAAAACAGTATGTACATTTTAAACTGAAAATTCTCTTCAGCTTTTTCATACCACATTAAAAAAAGAAAGGCATTTTCTAAAGTTATGGTTATTCATCTTTCTACTGACAGAATATTCTATGCAGCTTCTCCCACACCAGAGAAGAATCTACTCAGAAATTGCTGGTCATTCTTTGACTTTCATGCAGTAGCAATAATCTGCAGGAAGGAAAATGACTTTTCAGAAGGAACAAGGGACTCTCTGCTTATAATAAGTTTCATTCCCAAAGAATAAAAGAGCTAAGGTACAATTACACAAATTTTTCTAAGGCAATAGAAAAGCGATTTTCAACAAAATTGTAACGATTTTCTTTACTTTGAAAGGCAACAATTTTTAACATTTTTCAAGTATAGAATAATGTCTATCAAAAATTTGAGGTATGAAAATCATATAACATATCATGCAGGAAAACATTTGTCATTAAACAATGCTGAGTTCACTTTAAATAATATGAAACCATTTGTGGAGTGCAGAGTGCTCTATTAATAGAACAGAAAAATTGTGTGCTTCCTTTTAAGCATCCTTAAAGCTTAGAACATGCTCTTAAAGTTGACCCTCCAAATATTTCATGAAAATACCTAAAAGTCTAATGTAAAGTTGTCTTAGAAATACTTATTACACTTTCAGACATATAAATATATGTACATATATATTTGAAATACATGGACACATTAGTTATTATTTCTTGGATGATAACAGCTCAAATACAAAAACATTACTTTTCTCTATAAACTGTAAAGGACAAAGTTTCCAAGAAATAAACCAGAACACAGAAGGCCTTAGAATGATGTCATTCTTCTACTCTGCAGCTACCATTTGGGGCAGGTGTAAAGATTGTTGAGGACACTGATTTAAATCCATAAACAAATTAATAATAAAAAGCACTTCAGCTTGTGATGAGTACTGTGAAATAAGCAAAAGGAAATCATGGTGCATGATTTGTACAAGCAAGAATCCTTCATATTAGACAGCCAGGGTTTTATGTAAGAGATAGCATTTAAAGCAAAACTGAGGGATAGTAAAAAGACACTCATTGAAAGATCTTCGAGGGAGAGTATTTCAGGAGGAACTGCAAGGGCAACAAGGTACTACTCACCCCGACGCTCAGCAGCACCTCCATACCTGGAGTACAAGCAGCTCAGTTCAGGGCTCTCTATTTTCTTATTCTGAATATTACGATCAGTATAACTGTACACTGCCAACACTGCACTAATAAAATCCTTTACTGAATGAAAACACAACCAGATTTCTATGCACAATTTTGAAATATGAGGGAGTACACTGGTTTTAGGAAAGATAACATGTTATGGCTTTAGTTATGTAGAACAAGGAAATAGACAATGTTCATCAATAACATATTTCTTACTCAAGGGCTTTTTTAAAAACCTTTGCATTTACGTAGCTTTTAATATCAATATTTTCCAAGTTTACAAGAAGAAAGAAACATCTGAATGGTTAATTTTGTGTATGTGATCAAGGAAATAATGACTGGAATATAAAGATGATTGCAATACCTAACACATTCCAGGAGACGAAACTGATTTCAGCAATACGAAAAAATACAATGTTTGCAAGTATATCCTTTGACAGAAGCTCTCTAACAATTAATAATCCCTTTCCCAACGAATTCTATAAATGTGGGAAACAACATAACACAGTTCATTAGCCCAAAATCTTAGTGTGGCAGTCTATGTACCACACAACTCTCATTCATATATTTTATTTATTACAATGTTTATTACACAATCTAAACACACACACACAGTATGGATTTATGCTTGTAGACAAACAATAATACTACAAGCATAGTTTTGGCATGAAAAATATGTTATTCTTTATCAAGAAAATTAAAATCAAATCAAAACATGTTTTTCATGCATAGTATTTGTAAACATTAAAACACAAATTGGTCAGTGTTAGATAGTAAACAAAACATGGATATTTTAATATACTGTTTGTAGCTGCATGTATTATAAAAGGCTTGTTTCACATTGTTATAAAAATATATTCTTACTCTTTTCCCAGGAGTTCATTTGTAAGAATATATCTTACACTGCAACTCTTATATGTATAGAAAAACATATGCACACAAATTTATCACAAATGCTTAGATAACAAATTAACAGAAAACTTTTTTTTACTATACAGCAGTATAATACATTAAAAACTAGAAGGTCTAAATCAAGAAAATTTAAATCATGGCCCTGAACAAATCCATAAACAAATTAATAAAAAGTATTTTATATGACATGTATTCCTTTATATGTGTTTTAAAAACATATAAATTTTTTCTCTCTTCCTTCCTTCCTTTTCTTTATTTTTTTCTTTCTATTTCATGCTTCCAAGAATTTTCACATGCAGATTTTTTCAAACGGCTGACTTATGAAAGAAAGAGGAAAACAGGAAAGTAACTATGGAGGGAGAGATCTTCAACAAAACCATTTTCAGGTTAATTTCACACATGCTTATGGAGAAAGACTGTTAAGAGGAAAACAGGATCCAGAATAATGACGACAACAACATATATTATATATATATATATATACACACACACACACACACACACACACACACACACACACATATATATATATATATGCATATATAAGGAATAACGTTTGAATGGAGGTAAAGTAGCTTAGTCTGAGGCATAAATTTTTAAAAATCAAACAGAAACAACAGAAATAGCTCTTCTACCACATGTGGGAAAAGATGAGAGGACAGATTTCTAAAGAGAGTAGAATGTCTCCAACTAAAGAAACTTTTGGTAGATCATTTTGATGGAGACTCTTAAGGAAATTGAGCATCTTTCTGTGAGATTAGAAATGTTAAATAAACAATTAACTACCTCAGAGGTTTAAAATTTGCTTGAACAACTTTTTAAAACAAAGAAGAAATGAGCAGTCTTACGGTTGGCATAGATTTTATTGAGCAATGTTGGAATGTGCACTGAGTTTTCATGGTGGACCAGGACTGTAGATATACACAGACTTCTCATTGTGGATGTGTAATAAGCTAAAGCTTTAATATAACACCTTGGCTGATCTGCACATCAGGCCTGGGAGGCTGACACCATAGTCTAATTGGCTTAGAAGTTGGCAAACTGCATCTGAAAGTGGTAGACATGAAAACTGAATCCAGGAAGTGTAACTCTAGAATTCATGCTCTTAATTACAAAGAGATATTTTCTCTGAAATTATTTCTACAAGACCTATTAGTAAATAATATGAATGTTTTCATGTTCTTCTTGTGTGTGTTGTCAATTTTTGTTACCAAGAGTTCTTTAAATTATATTATATAAATTCTATGTTTTTCCATACCTTAGACAAAATGAAATAATATAGTTATTAATTATAGCTGATAATACCTATTATTATTTAAGTGAGTAAAATTTACCAGTGTAATAGCATTATAGTAGGGTAGACACTATGGTTATATTTTTAAATATCTTCTTTTATTTTATTACCTTATTCTCTTTAATTCTTCCATGCCTGATTATATTTTATAATTCTGATTACATGGCTGGTTATATTTTATAATTCACTAATTTTATCTAATCTATGCATTTTTTCCAATTCACTTACATTTTCCTATAAAAATATTGCATGGAGATATCAAAATTTTATATTTTAAAGCTATAGAAGAATATATTTAATAATTTTTATATCTATGGCTAAAGTTCTCCCTAGCTCCTAATCTTTTGAACTTACATTTTATATCAATTTTTATCCATTTGGTTAATTCTATGTAAAAACTGACTTGTCTTTTCAAATAAATTGTTCATGAAACAAGTTCTCTTTGCTTCATGTTTGCATTCTCATTTCTGTGACTTGTTTACTTCTGTATCTCTCATCATTATAGGTTTTCTGACAAATACTAAAATTTTTCACTTTCTAAGTATCAGTGAACATCTTTTTTACTCATTGTCTTCTATGACATACAGTCTACCTTTAAATTTTTTTAGTTGTAGTTTTTATTTTTACCTAATAGCACATACTACCATGTTTTTCGTAATGTCAGACAATAATAAAAGAAGACTTTGATAAAAGGTAGTATATATTTATTTCTCTTTTGCATTACTCTACTTCATAATTACTCATTACGATTGCCTAACACATTGCATGTAGATGGTCATTATTACACTCCCATGGTGATAGAAGGATTCACTTTTTCAAGAATATTTCATGCTTACATTTATTTGTGCAAAAATATTTTTGATATTCTTTAAAACACCATCCTTAATTTCCTTATTTCCAAGATCTTTTTTCTTTCAAATATTTCCAAGGCTTTTTCTTTCAAATATTAGTTAAATGATGTATTTGTAGAACCCTTAAATGCCTATTTGTCTGCCACCATCACATACAACTATATTACCTACACATTTTTTTCCTACCTATTAGGATACTTTTAAAAATTTCTACAGACAACATTGCTATATTTTTATACACATATAAGTGGTGTTAGGCATTTTCTTCTTTACTGGGACAAAATGTCTGACACCTACATTTCAAAGAAGTATTTTTCCTGGGTTCAAGGGTACAGCCTATGATCAAGTGCCACCAAGTCAGAAAAAGCATGGCAGAAGACAAGACTGGACAAAAATTGCTCAAAATGTGTAGGCCAGAAAGAGAGAGAGAAAATAGAAGCCAAGGAGGGTGATATGCTGCAGTGATCCCCCTCTTCCACTGGTTCTGATTGGGTCTGCCTCCTAGTGGGGAAAGTTGTGGAGAGATAGGAACTCTATAAAGAACTCTCTTGAGGGGTGCAACCACTTATTGCCTATAGCCATTATCAGCAGCCATTCCACAAATGAACATCTAGTTTCATTCATATCTTCATGCATTATTCTCTTAGAGGCGTATTACCTAGCCACCCAGACCTGCCTATAAAATGGGGTAGGATCATCCCTTAAACCACATATTTTTTTCACTCTGCAAAACAAACACAGTATGGATGATGCCAAGGTCTGCAACTACCTCCAATAATAGCCTGGCCACCTTGTATCATGGCTGCAAAGAACTCTAAGAGCCTGAAAACTAAAGTAACCAAGCTCTAAACTCTAGGAAACTCTTTCCTAGTTGGCCCTGAATAAGCTGTGCTTCCTCGAGTCTGTTTTCCCAAAGCAAACTCTTTCATTTTGAACCTTTGAACATCCACCATGTGGAATATTCAAGCCTCCTGAATTATACTCAAGCTCTCTTTTGCCCTGGTGCAAGGTATTTGGCTTCTTTTTAATGGTAATCTTTTCAGCAAGCACAGTCTACTTTTGCAGATGCTTCTTTTCCAACAAAGTTGCAAACTTTTTAAAAAGGTCTTTCTGTTCTTAAATCTCCCTATAAATCTCTCTACAAGGTGCCACTGATACTCAGTTAGCACAATGAACACTGAGTTGCCCTGAATTTCCTCCCGCAGATTCACTAGTGTCTTGCTCTTAATCTTAGTCTTTGACAAAGTCTCAGGACAGAAGCAAAATGTAAATTTCCTGCCACAGTGGAACCTATGTGGTCTGTACTACAACTGCCAATGAAGTCCTTGTTCTCAACAGAAGCTTCCTAAGCCAGGCTTTTCTTTTGGCATTTCTATCGCATTCTGGTTTTCTAGGACCTGAACAGAATTAATAAATTCCAGTTTACAGTATTCTAGAAGTTCTCTAGCCAGCATCACCAAACCTTTCCAAATTCTTGCTGCATGCCAGGAATCACATAATCAGGTCCATTTGTGGCAACCACCCCACTTCCATAGTACCAAAATCCATTTGAGTCACCTTTGTCATTGCTGGGACAAATTACCCAATTGCAACTTAAAGGAGGAAAGGTTTATTTGCTATGTGCTATACTTCTTTATTTTTGATGCTATACTACTAGGAAGGTCCAATGAACTGGTTATTTCTCTCCAGCTTTCTCTAAGTACTTCCAGGATTTTGAAAAACTACTACGTGTTGAAGGAGAAGCGAGGAACAATGCAGATAGGAGAGCGAGTCTCCCGCTTGCACAGATACTTCGGAAGAGAGTGTGCGAGCACACGCTTGCTCCCTCACTACATTCTCCACTAGGAGAAACATATGAAGGTGTCTTCCTTCCTTGCTTTATGATATAATCTAGACAAAAAAAAATAAAACTTGGTTTCTTAGAAAACTCTTTCTATTGTATACTTAGTATGTATTTCCTCAAGACTTTATTAGTTTACTTTTCAGAATTCACTAGCATGACTACACCACTAGAAATTTTGAGAATGCACAGAAGAACAAAAAGTTGCAAATATATCTTTTCCTTAAAATAGTATTCAAGTTTGTTAACAGAAGATAAACTGAGTGAAGTTACATAAAATAATATATAAGATATAATGTGAATATCACTGACCAAAGTAGACTAATAACTAATTAAAAATGATGGAATCTCTATTTTCTTTCCTTGAATATTTTACTCCCATCTAGCTGGCAGTGAAAACTATGTGAAATAATTTATTTTCCAAAATAAGTATTTAAAACATTTGAATCAACTATAATAGGCTATTAAATGTTATATATGTGTATTTTTAATTTACCATACAGAAAAATTATTTAAACATGAAAGTTGCTGTCCTTTTGCTTAAGAGCAATTCTAATTCTATTCTTTGCAAATAGTGCAAGGATTTTCAAATATTCAAGTTCCCACTAATTTATCTTCCCTTTAAGCATCCATTGTGTGTTCACTCACATACATGTAATTCAGTGCTGAGTTATTTGCAAACTCTATTACAAATATTCTTAAAATAATATTCCAGAAGGGTCCTAATAGATTATCAAACTCAGTTTCTACATGACAGAACAGAACTGCAGAGATGTATTCAAAATTTCAAAACTCTCTGAAGGGTAACACCAAATTGAAATTACACATCATCCAATTTTGTCAGTTTTATTTTTCTAGCTAAATGCTCCCTATGTCCTAGGAACTCTCTTTACACATGTAATACTGTTAAGCAGAAAAAGCTTAAATGTTGATATATCACAGAAGATGACTAAGACCTACTTTTCTTTTCTGTTGCTGGTCTTGTTTGCCCCAATTGTTAAGCAATGATAGATATGTAATGAAACACAACTATGTAATACATAAATGAGACAACCTTCAAATGGAAGCCTTGGAAGTTCATACCAGAAAATAATGAGAAATAAAGGTAAATACATTTTATATTACTTAATAATAAAACATATCAAAGTTTAGTAAGTCCACCCATAAACACCATCTCATTAAATTCTTCAGTAACCTTGTTCAGTAGCCATATAATCATCAAGTTAATAATAAGAAAAAAATGTCTCAGAGGCAAAGTAGCTGGCTCAAGGTCACAAAGCTAATGAGCGAAAAGCTCAAAAATTAAACTTAGTCTATTTCATTAAAAATGAATGTTTTTCTTCTATCATTTTCTCCACAGACGAATGCTGTTGACTAAACCATGACCAAATATTTGGGTATCTATGAATGTGTAATTACAACGCAACACTTAGAAGAACTATAACCTAAAATAAAGTTCTTAAAATGTGTAAACTCATTTATCACCTCTCAATAAATGTGTCAGTGACGATAGCAGAAGGCGTTTATTTTCACTGCTATGTCATTACACACAGCCATAGAAAGGGTGAAGGAAACAGTTTCCTTTATGTTGCAGTGCATAACAAATCAATTTCCTAGTGGTATTTATAATTCACAGTAGTAAAAACCAAAGCAGTAATATTTTAAAATAATTTTCCACATATATCCTAAGATAGCTGTTCAACAGCCACCCCGCAAAAAAAAAAAAATCTATGGTAAATGTTATGTAAAGTTCAATACTGCGATAAGAATCAGTTGATACAACTAGCTTTCTTGTACTGATAGTTATCATTGAAACATACTGCCACCTTATGACAATTCTTTTTATCTTAATTTTCAGAGAACTCCATTTTGATATAAATTTTCACCAAAAATACAACCACAAAGTATACAAATTATCTGAAATTAATCTATGGCTTTAAAAAAGTTTACTAGTTCTATTGAAAGTAGTCTGAGGGAAAAATACTGTCTTTAAGAAAATATTTTTAGATTTTGAATAACGTGATAATTTTGATGACATGATGTAAGCACTTTTAAATCCAAAATACCAGGATGTAACTGATTACATGCTGGCAATGAAGCTAAAATTTTTCATCTTTTTTCTATTTATAGTTTTAGAAGATATATACAAAGCACAAGTCCCCTAGTGATTTTATAACTTGAGCACACATATGCATGCTCTCAAACACACACACACACATACACACACACACACACACAAATTTTAAAAATGCAATGGCTTAGCATGAAAGAAAATGTAGATAAAAGAAACTAAAACTAAGAAGATATTGTACACGAAGAAATTCCTAATTATCTGAAATTTATAAACAGAATACTACTACAAAATAATATTGCCACTACAAAATAAATTACTTATTAATACCAAAATTTAATTTTGTGTAACTATAGGAGGGACTTCCAGTGTGGTAGGACATCTTGAGCTTTATCTAGCAACTAGTTTATTTTTCTCTAGGGATCCACTTATTATTGTTTGTAATGTGTTCTGATTCCCTTTTGTCCATTAGTGGCCAAGATACTTATGGATAAATTTATTGTTCTTTATCAATCATATTAAGAAGTCATTGCATGCTTTTTGTGTACTCTTATGATTCCTGGATGTGACTCTTTTGACTCTTTTTCTCTGAAATCACTAATTGTTTTCCTTGTTTATGTTTATACTTAGCCCTTTGGAAAGAATATGAATTTTGGAAATTAAACTAACAGAACCAGGGGCCGGGGATTTAGCTCAGTGGTTCTGGCACCTGTCTTGCAAGCGCAAGGACCCGGGTTTGATTCCCCAGTAACTACATACCATACTGGAAGTGGAGACTCACGCCCAGCAGCAACCAGTACTACATACCACAGTGCCAGGCATGGTGGCTCATGCCTGTAATCCCAGCACTCGGGAGGCAGAGGCAGGAGGATTGCTCTGATGAGGCTGAGCTCAGGGCCAGCCTGAACCAGAAAGCGAGACCCTGTCTCAAAAAAACCTAAAAAAAAAAAAAAAAAAAAAACCTAACAGAACCAGGACAATGGAAAAGAACAGCCAGACCCTCATTTTTACTATTAGATTTTGAGTAGTTATTTCATTTCTAGCACAAACTAAGGATTTTTCAAACTGGGACAAAAATATCTTTACAGATATCTGGGTTAGATAATTAAATAATGTCTTCCTATATAGTCGATTGTTGCATTGTTTGGTTTCAGGAAAGCTGCTCAAATCAAGTTATATTTCACAGTTACATTGAATGTAGCTGTGTTCTTCCCAAAATGCAGTTCTTAAATCAATTATTTTACAATTGTAGGAAAAGTATTAGGTTTTGTACTATGCATTTATACCCACTACATCTTTTTAAATTCAATATAATTATTAATTATTAGGTTGAATTTAAATCACAAAGAAGTAAAAACATAAAAACTAACACATAAAGAATACAAGGAAGACGTCAGTGCAATTTTGAGAGAGACAACTGACAGTTCATTGAAGTTTATTTAAACCTCACAAAGCAACAAAATTTTTTAAAAATTGTGCACAATACCATATTGCTTAGTTTAATTACTAATTTGCTGTTCGCCCAAAGTTTAATCAAGAGAGTTTTTACATGTGGATAACAACAGTGACATCTGTAAAAGTCGGTGCCACGTTTAACTCCTCCAGGCACAGTAGCACCTGGTGACGCCACAGGGAAGAAATCATGGATAGTTCGTGAGCATACTGCAACAGCTGTCAACTCAGAAGGAGGTATATTCTAAGTTCTACCAAGCAAGTAGTACTCCACAAAACCTCATTCTGTCCCTTCTTTTAACTGAAAGGAAGCCAGATGGAAACATGCAAGTTGTCAAATTGCAAATGAAGAATTACTACAAATCGGATCGCACTAGTCTCCGGATATTCAGCATTAAATATTTGGTCATTCAATTTTTCAAATAATGTTTCTGACTTTTTAAAAATACTAAAGATGTCTGTTCCCATTCTGGATAAGAAAAATATTTTACCCATAGCAGAAACAAAAAAAGGTAAAGACAATGCTAATAGGACTGTATTTTTCACATAATATCAGAATGAAGAAGGAACAGGCATCATATAGAAGTTTCTTAATGGCCAATATGACTACAATTACTTCAAGACTAACCATCTCTCACAACAGATAATGGTGCAATCTGCTAAGAGCAGACAATCACAGAAAACCAAGAAAACAAGTTGTATTATTCATGATGGAGCAGTCCTAGCTGTGCTGCTCTGGCAAAACCTCCACCTGTATCCCCATTATAGACTTCTAGTTCTATCCATTGTGTGAAATTACCACAATGACTTTAAAAATATATCATAAGCAGATTTAATCATAACTGTATAGCAAAACCAAAACTAGTCATTTTGTTTTATATTCCTGGGACAAAAATTACAGTTTTGAGACTCCCAAGCATGTATGTATATATATATATATATACACACGATTAGAAGCTTTAGTATTTCAGATGTGTCACTGTGTCACTGTTGATTTGGTCATCCATTCTGGTAAGCTCGCATAAAAATATTTATTGAGTGCCTATTATGTATCATCTATCATGTGTGTTAGGTTAAGGACCTATTCCTTCAACATTCACTACACATTTCTTTAATAGAGTCCTGTACAAGCAGAAAAAGTTCTGCACAGCTCACTGAACAACAAAGTATCAAGAACTTGAATTATTATCATAAACCATCTCCTTATAGTATTCTAATGATGTGAAAAAGCTGTGTAAGATCATGCACAAATAAAACTTAAATAACTCTCACTTCTCCACAGGTCCTTTTACCAGAAATTTCTCTTCATATCCACCATTCTATCTCCTTCTGTGGCAAAAGAGAACTGCTGTGGCTGACAGGGACTTGCATCATGCTGAGTGTGAGCTAAGAGAAGTCCTCAGTGGTGCAGCTGTCTGACTCAAGGATAATGGAAGTGCATCACACTGAGCTTTTCAGTCTCTACAGATCGGACATCTGCTGTGGGACCTGCCCATTTATGAGAGAGAAAGAAGTCAGTATGACTCTCCGCAACTCTCTTTGCTGTTATGTGAGTCCTTCAGTTGGATTTAGCATCCAATTCAACATGAGAGCTGATTAATAAGAGAAAAAAAACTGTTGTTAAATTTGTATTTACACAGGACAAGACAATGAAATTTGAAGAAAAGACTAAAGTATGTTTTTATACTTTGTAGACAAAGAGCAATAATAAACTTGTGAAGGAATGACAAGACATTTGGAAATCTGAATAAGAGTACTACATTCCAGAGCTATTACTAGAACATGCTTGGGAGAAGCAGAATGAAGAAGCTACTGAAAGATAAAGATGATTACCTCAAAGAATGTGTTCATTCAGACTCCAGGAATAGGGTTAGCAGCCTCTATTAATGGAAGCAATTTCCAGTCTTGGTATGTGAAAGACAGAACTCCACAAGAATTTGTGTGGCTTGCTGCAATGTAGGAAGTGACAGAGCAAAGGCCCGAGACCAAAGTTACCGTCCGAAGATGTCCTCAGAGGTGAATCCATCAGTCCACCAAGCCGGCACACTCTGAGAAGGCAAGTCCTCCATGCCCTCATCCAATTCCTGAGGACTGATGTACACATGCTTCTTCCCACTCCATAAATTGAAGCCTTAACTTCCCTCCCTATCTGTTTACATTTAAAACTTACAACAAAAGCACAGAGAGGAAAAGTGGTACAAAGGTGAGACCAATGGAGGGAAAGGACAATTGAGAAATAGTAATTTCATGGCTAGTGGGTACAGACAGTCTGTGGATAACAGGATTAATCAAAGGATGTTGAATAAAGAGTACACTACTCTCATCGCAGTCATTTTTCTTTCAGTTGGTGGCGCTTTCAGAGTTCTTTTTGTTCAAAATTATCTAATGTGATTTAATGCAATGAAGCAGCAGCCTAGAGAAATGTGCAATAATATACAGCAGGAACTGGAGAATTCTGCAAGTATAAAGTAGGGATGTGTTTGGAGAAACAAAACCTCGTCTTTACGATCACTATGTTATCCTCCTTTCAAAAGTCTCATTTGTTGTTTTAAATAACAAAGATATTGAAGATAAAAACACAATAGAAAACTTTGATCTAATGAAATAATTGTCTTAATGTTCATGACTACCAAGGACTACTTTCCTCTAAAATAGATAATGATCTTCCTAAATCTACAAGCAGATTTTTACTATACAAAACCAGATACATTTTCTTTATGTGGGGGTAAGAAGTGGGGTGAGGTTTGATATTCCAGGAAAGCTATTTTTAAATGAGGGAAAAAATCTATACTCTGCTATTTTACTGTCAACCCAGGATAAAAGAGTATAATTTTATTAGTGTTTATAGAGTTGGAAATAGCTGAGCGTTTTTGCACATGCCGGCATTTCCAACATCTTGAAAAGCTGAGGAAGAAGGATCACCAATTCGAACCCAGCTGGACAATTTAAAAGGGCCATGATGTAGCTCAGTATGAAAGTCCTGGGTTCACATCCCAGTACTGGAAAGAAAAAAAGACAAAGGGAAGCAGGAGGGAAAGTGGGGAGTGGCAGGGGAAAGAAAGAAAGACAGGGACGGAGGGAGGGAAGGAGAAAAGAAGGAAGGAAGGAAGAGAAGAAAGGGTGAGAAAAGGAGGAAGGGGGAGGGAGGGAGGGAGGGAGACTGATGGATGAATTTGAAAGACAATTCATTTAGCAGAAGGTCATACCTCTCTTCTTTCTCACTTCTGGTCAGTGGTTTATTCTCAATCTTGAGTCATATCCAATGTCATAGTAATAAGCTACCACACCAGCTCTTCCATGACATAGCTTATACTTCCAATGAAAGTATCATTCCACTGGCAACAACTGTTTCCCATGAGATAAACTCAAAGTGGAAATAATAATCATATTTTGGCTTAAGGAACACATGACATATGGCATATTATACCCTAACTATTGTGTTAGTAATAGTAGTAAGAATATGATATACGAATTAAATTGTGGGTTAGTCAACACAGTGTTCAATACGTAACCTCAAACTTCTACTACAACCAGACTTCAATACTGAATACAGAAAAAAACTAAATAAAGGCAAAATTAGGAATATCTCAATTTCTACTGATCATTATCATTCCAAATAGTAATGTTTCCTTATATTTAAGCTATACTTTTCCTTTTTCAGTTTTGTAAACTGCAGTTTTGGAGACTAGGTCACGTTATGTCGTTCAGACTGGCTATAAACCAGTCTGGTTAGTACCCAAACCAGTTAGTATCCCAAACTGGCCTCCACCCTGCAGGGGTCTTGTGATTCATCTTCTGGGACGCTGGGATTACAGGCTCATACCTTCATGCCTGAATTTTAAAATAGTCTTACAGTGTAAATAAAATCAACTTCCCAGCTCTTCACAGCAATATATAAAAGCACAGTTATCAATTTGATAACCAACTGTTTCTGGCAAGAAGCTCCAGGGAATATATGGAGCAGCTAGAGCAGCGCTGTAGAGGAAAAGAACATACAGAACAAGAGAACATCAATCTTTAAGTGTTTTAAGAAAAAAAGTAAATATATACAGTTGTACAATTCCGAACTTCCTCAGGGAATGGAGTGCATATTCTGGGGTCTAGGCAGTTCTTGTTTAATAACATAGGTTGATGACTTGCTGGAAAAATAAACCAGATTCTATTTCCTATAACCTTGAGACCCCTCCCACTGGTGGCCTGAGTTCAAATCTACTCACTCCTTTTCTTTCCCTTCCAGAATTTCCTTTTTAATTATAAGAAGAACACATGAGGAGATTTGTAGTACCAGACTTCCCAGACTGATGCATGTTATCTAAAGGGATTACTGACTGAAACGATTTCTCATTATTACCATTGCTTGCATGGTTAAACACACACTAACAAAATGGCCAATATATAAAAATGTGTAATGTGCCCAGAAGAAGTTTCACAACAAAGAGAAACTAGGAAAATACTCCCTTTATTTGTTGATTTTATGTCAGAAAGTAATGTACATCTATGCTTAAAACTCAGAAAGGCATTAAGCTATTTGTAAAAGATAATATTTTATAATTTCATGGTATTCTGATTTCAATAAACACAAAAACATTTATTAAGTTTTTGTGGCTTAATGAGAATTAGATTCACATTTTATTGTTTAGTAAAATCATTAAATGAGAATATAACTAGCAGACTTCAGTTTGTAGAGAAAAAGAAAATAACTAGGAGTCATACATATAAATATCCGTCTTTCCAATAAGCACCAAATGCCACAAAATCCATTAAGTTTTTCATCTAATGAATATCTATATTTCACTGGTTTTTCTGGTGGCACTCAACATTGTAAGAAGTCTATACTGAACATGAGATAGGTCAAAGTTTATCTTTTGTGAGTATGCACAACAGATTCAATATATAACCCAACACCTATGTTTTCTTCACATGAAAACAGTAGTTAGAACTATTATTTTATGCTATACGTATTATTCAATTGAATATGCATTTAAAGTAGTATTTTACAAATGCAAGGAAATAATGACTTACACACAGTTGTGATTCAACGCTTTCATTTAGGCAATGACACTCATTCATCAACAGTTGTTCATGCCGTATGTTTTTATAGCAGTTCTCTAAACACAAAGATAACCTAAATATGCAGTGAGTTCCAAGCACATGAGACACCTCCATGTTTCTTAATAGATCTCTTCACACTGGTCGAAGATCAGAGATGACTTCCCCTCCTAGACAACAGGGTCCAGACTGCAGCATGTGCCCAACTTGATGATGAACTCTTATGTCAATGATATGACTCAGCCAAATTAAAATAACAAAAAGATTCAACTTATCTCCCCAAATATCTATCTTAAAACAATTGGAAAAAACTAATTGCATTTACATTTTTCATTCTAAACAGATTAAAGTCAATTTTATGCAAAGCTCTTCTTTTTCATAAATGTCACTTCACTAATTGAAACAAACTTGTTGTAAGGTGCCTAAAAATATTAACAGTATTCCTTAAAAAATCCATGTAATCTCTTAAAGTACTGAAGAACAAGAAGGTAATATCCAAAAATGTGCATATTTACAATTTGTAACCTGCCTTTATTTGTATACCAGAGACATTACCTTTCTTTGTAAATGATTTTTTAAAGCACAAGGATATAATGTGCTCTGTCCATTCTGAATTATTGTAATGTTCTTATTTATAAGCACCAGCTGTCAAAGATTATCTTAATTTATACCAAGGGAACATCCATTAAATATTCATCCTCTTCATCTTAGAAATGTGCTCACATATAAGATCAGGGCCCTATCTGAGGAGATATTAGTTTTGTCATTTTATTAGCACATCTCTGAATGAAACAGAATAGACACCTGAAGTTTACACCTAAAGTATAACATGCTTTTTAGGCTGAAGAGTGTTATTTCTGCAGGTTGATATTAATTTACACTTCAGAGGCCAATGATTTAACTTATGCTATCTTGGCAACAAGCAGTTATCACTTATTTTGTTTGACCTAAAAATAGCAAAATTTTGCAAAAGGAGAGCTTGTTAAAATATAACATATACTTGCAAGAATTTGGGTGGAAATAAAAAGCTAATGCTAGCACAACCACTGAGGGGGAAAATTGTGTAAATTGTTCTTTTTTTGCATGAAAGTTCCTATCTTCCATACTAGTTAATCATTGCTTCATATTTTATGCTTTATTTCCCTGAATTTGGAAGAAAAAATGTGTAGGTCACTGTGAACTAAGAACATTCCTTAAAATATTCATGCAGTTTTCTATTCTCCATACAATAGTAATGAGAAAACTGAACATTTTGTTCAATTACAGGAAAGACTGCTACAAATTTCAAGTTATATCTAAAAAAATAACTAAATTCAGGAAGAAGACAAGTTTCTTTCTCTTATTTTGCAGAGTATCCAACAGAACACTTTACATATGCAGGGAAAATATTTGAGAGCATAGCTTAATCAGCCATAATTGCATCTATATCTAAGGCACAATAGAAAAAATAAACATTTTGTCCTAAACAGTGAATAGATCATAAGACAACATCTTGACAATAAATAAATTTCAAGATGCTGTGTCCTAAGTGCTGGCTTGAACTGTCAGCCTGCATTGTGAGTGTGCATTTGCATGAGTGGGAGTCATCCATGGCAAGGCTGCCCTGTAGTCTTTGCACATGAAGAAGAAGAAAGAAGTCTATTTACAAGATTCAATTTACCCTTGGGCAGAGAAGTACTAAACATTTTAAAGAACAATTCTTGGCAAAAGCTATAAGCCTCAGACACAAAATTCAAAATGATCCTTTTGCAAATTTTATGATGTCCTCCATTTGTTCAAAATAGCTAAGACTTAAGGGGAAATACTGAGCAAAGAGAAATTCAACTAAACAAAGAGTTGGCAATATTGAAGCACTTTAAAAACACAATCAATTCTAAAGTGTAATTTTCTGAAACTAGTAGAAAACAGTTACCTGTAAGGGTAAAATATGAAGGTGCATAGGAAATGGCATTATCACTAACAGATTCTACCTAGAGGCCACAATGCCACTGAACTTACTGATTATCTACTATGCACATCTGGAAAACAAAATTTAATTTTCAGACTCTTTGAGAAGAATTATACCATTGAAAAGACATAGACAGTGGAAGAAAAACTGCAATAATAGTTAGAGCACCTTATTCGGAACATGTAGTATTGTCTTCAAAGAAAGTGCCAAAAATTCCAGCTAAATGACAGAACTATAAAAATAGGTAAGCCACTAGTTTGAGGTCACTAAGTTTTAGTATGGTTCATTATACCTACTGATAGGTAACTAACAAAGCAAGAAAAAACTCAATCATAGAATTAGAGAATTAGAATTGTTCTCTAATTATGTATGCTCTGTAACCTGATTACCCTCAACAACTCAGGTAGGTGATAAAAGTCAAAATGTCACCTCTAAATTTTCATCTAAAACTGAACCATAGAGCAAAGAAAAAATATAAGACTTATTATCAGTTTCAATATAAATACCTGTGGCTGAATATGACTCATCCTAATCCACATGAGAGATGACTGCATTACTGGTACACGTTAGTACCAGAATCAGTGATAAACCCTTGTGAATGAATGGTCCAGATTCACATAAGAGCCCCTGAGATATACAAGTAATCTACTAACTAATTTTAAAGCACTACCTATTTTCACAAATGAATATAACTGATCTTACAGGCTAAATCTCCCCAGAAATGCATTTTTTATGTGGTTTTATTGTAGCTACCGACTGTACCCATCATTGAACAGCATTTCTTTCTCTTGTGAAACTGAATTATAAACTATTAATGCATGCTTACCATTGATCAGCAGAACAGAAAACCTCATACTGTACATTCTAGTAGTTTAACTTTGGGGAAATAGTTTATCAACACAAATTTTTATGCTTTGGCCCACAGAAAACACATTATTATTTATTATATATGTTGATCAAATTTTGAACATTCTCATACCTTTTTTTTTTTTTCTCATTTCCCATACTTCTTTCCTAACCCATGGGATCTAATGCTGGTCTATGTCCCTTCTCTTATTTCATGATATTCTCAATTCCCGAGAAAAATAATATTTAAATAACATAGGCAAGTATAACATAAATAGCACTCTCACATATTCCTCCCAAAGGAATCAGTGTCTGGAAATTACTCAACATCCTCCAAATGAGCACGCTTGGGCTCTATGTATAGTTGATTTGAGCTAGTGACTAAAAAGAAAGCTTTAGCGTACACTCATTAATTTATACATTGCTTTAAGTCTTTAATATTGAGATGGACAGTTTTAAAAATACAGGAGGGAGCCCTTCACTTCTGCAAGGAAGAGAGTCAAATCAAAGAACAGAGAACAGGGCCTTGGAAGTGCACAAGGGTATGTGTGGGAGGAGGCAGCCTCAGAGAAACAACAGGGCTAACAGGGATCTGCATTAGAAGGACCTTGAGTCTTCCTTACAATGCCTTCATCCACCTCCCTCAGCAAGTCCTCAGGAATCTCAGCACTGCTTGCTCACAATCTATGAGAGGGAACACTTTTCTGGAGATGGAGAAAAAGAATAAATTTTGTCTCAAACTGAGTTGAGGCTTGAAAGAGACTTGTGGACTCAGATCACTTCATGTTTATAATCTTGATTTTAAAAAATGCTGCTGCCGGAAGAGGTCACTTTTCTTGCATTAAAAAAAGAAACAAGTGATATGAATATTTTAGTCACTGAAAGTTCTTTCTTAAACATTGAATAGGGAGGGATACAAAGCCCAGAGGGATGCTGCACCAGAGGACCCTGGAGAGAGCTGATTTTCTAGAGAATTTATGCATGCCAAACAAACTTTAATGTTTCCACAGAAGACACAGAATATTTTACTACAATGCTATCTATATAGTTTCCTTACCTTTTTGACATTTGTTTCAGAGAAATTGCCTGAATACATTCCATCTTACTGCAAAATGTGAATAATAATGTATGTTGGAAAAGTAAAAACAGTAGGGTGATTTTATATCCTTTCATCATGTGGCTATTATATCTCACTCAATTTGTCTTCTCTACCCTTCTTTATAATGCTTCAAAACATTAAACTTATGTAAGGTCATATGCTGAAGGAAAGTAGAATTATAAGAAGGACATTCTTTTTTGCTCCAGATACTCTACAAGGAAAAACTCAATAGAGAGTGTAAGCAAATTTGTGGGCATGAGTAAATGTTATGTACAGTTATCACATGGTAATATTTCCTCCTTTAATATAAGCTACAATCAAAAATCAGATATGCAGTTAACCATTAAACCATTGAGATGTACTTTATGAATAAGTTACTCTCTTGAGTTGACATCTTTTCCATCATTGTTAAGTCACTCAGTCAAAAGTGCAAAGTTCATTCATCGAAATGAGTCTAAATAAGAGTTTATTATACAATATATAAGAATTGATATCTTTCTTATGACATTAAAAATACCCAGTTTCTCATCAGAAGTATACTTTGTAAGTAGCAATTAATACCCCCTTTCTGTGAACTGCTTTCCATACCATTGTAGGATTTTGTAACTTTGATTCCCTGTTCTATGATGCAGCCCAAACTCATTACAACTGAAAATGCCTATACATTACACATGCCCCCAGGTAAGAGTTAAATACACACTCCTTCAGTTAAAAATAAGTAAATTCATTTTATAGTTTCAGAGGAAAAAATCTCACAAAACTAAAACCACCGAAACTTCTACTTAACTTAGAAACCACACTAATCTGTTTTTGACACTGCAGTATTAAAAAGTTGGAATGTGTTTTACGATATAATCTCTACTTTAGTATAACTGCCTTAAACATTTTTAAAAGAGTGAAAATTTTGCATTAGTCATAATCCAGAAAATATCTGGGGAAATCATGCTAAAACTAATAACTATGATTGTCTGCTTGTGTATCAGCCCCCATATAGTTGTTCTGAATGCCTGAAAATCTATTTTCCTTGAAAAAAAGTAATACATAACTGATAGTGAAGAGGATAAGCTAATTACTCCATGTAATGCCCTACTTTGTAGACAAAAAGCAAAGAAGAGAAAGAAAAAATTGATGGTAAAAAGGGAAAAAAATAGAAACAAAGCTTATGTACATCGGGGGCTGGGAAGGTGAAGGGAGTGCAGGGGCATGGGAAAAACATAAGAATCAGGATATATCACGTAGGGAAACAAATCGCTAATGAGAAATGTGATCAAAATGTATTCCTAAAGTGTACCAATAAACTATATTTTTAAAAAGTAATAAGAGATATTACATACTTGCCTTGACATTTTGATCACTGAAATTAAAAACTGGCTACAATATTTTAATATGTCTTTTCTTTTATGTTAAATTGAGGTGAAAGACAAAGGACTTAGAAATGTAGTATTTCCTAACAAAAATTACAAAATAAAATCCCAATTAGCACTTTACAAAGCTCACTATTCATAATATTGTGGATTTAAGAAATTGATCTTAGGGATTAAAAATGTTATAAAGATACAAAAATAGATACATGCTTCTTAATACATATAAACCAACAAAAATATTTATGTATGCTAAATTCTATTATGTATAACTATGGTTTATGTAACACAGAATAAATATTTCAAATAAAAACTGTATGCTGTATATCCACTAGACACAAGAAGGGCTATAATGTAGGAATATCTAAATCATAAAAACATGCTGATAACAACTTCATCATATGACATTGCTCAACCCTCAAAGAGTAAAAGAGAGAAAATATCTCTACTGAGGTCTTTAATCTGAACCAGACCCTTCTTGTGCAAAATACTTTGAATATTTTTCTCACACAGTCTTTTATTACCAGCTACAACATGACCTGCACTATAGGTGATCGAGATGAACCTCAGTAACATCATATCATCCACAAAGGTCACACACAGCAAAGTCCTACTTAATGGGCTGAGCAGAGAGCTCAGTTAAAGTTCTACATCTTTAACTAAAAATCATCAGTATTGAGGAACTTCAGTGTGAGTTTTGTTTTCTTTTATTTTCTGAGACAGGGTCTTGCTATGTCATTGAGACTGGCCTGTAATGGACTAGGAGGTCCAGGCTGGCCTCAAACAAGCAGTCACCTTCCAACTTTGGCTTCCTGAGTGGATTAAAGCTGCACTCCCCAAGCTCATCAACAACATGAGCATTCTTAGTTTATTACTCTTTTGAGGAAAATATTCAGCCCTGGGAGGTAACTTGAGACATATACACCAAAATTCATTTAGCCTTTCATTCAGTTAGTATGTCTACCCACAACAGTTTCATCTTTCATCATACATTATTTTTTAAGTGCAAAAATTATATAATTAATTTACTGAAGTAGCACGAGAAATATACAACGTACAATTAAATATTTAGAGACAATATGTTAATAACATGTCATATACTGATCCTGTTAAAGAACATATATATATATGCAAGCTAACAGAAAATAAAGACCACAGTAGACATTAAGATAAATAATATTTTCACCTACATTCACACCTTCTTCATATAATGTTATCTGTATTTTAACAATTTCCTGTTGATATAATAAATAATTACAATTTCATATTCTTCATTGAAGTTGTGTTTTTTAAAGTAATGATTATTCTACACACATTCCTATATGATTATTTTACATTTCAATGGTCAAATATTATTTAATATATACATGTTTAATCAAGACAGTATAAATTGTGACACACTCTGTGGGGAATTTCATAATGAAAATTACTGCTATCATCCCATGAGAATATGCGTCATTTTGTTGTATTCTAAATATAATATTATTTCTTATTTTAATAAAATACAATATAATCTAACCTTTTCCTGTGTTGCTAAAATAACAATATCATGAGTAAAACTTACTTGATGCATTCTTATGCTTTCCATACCACAGCTGCTAAAATATCTATTTTAAACTATTAAAAATTTTAATAACACATGTGCCAGCTAAATAATTAAGTAAGAACTGGCATTTCCACTTAACATCAGTCCCCATCCTTTTAGGCACACACACAGGCAGACAGTGCAGAGCAGTGTTTTGCTAATTGCCTCCTGTGACTCAGCTGTATGCCCCATCAGTACACGTGTAATCAGGTGCACAGGACTCTGCCCTGCCAATTGTGTGGCCAGCTCAACTAGAGTTCACTGCACCAAGCCTCTAAACCAAATTGATTTCTCTTTAGCCTGTGCTGGAGCATGGGAAACCGAGTCATGAAAAACCATTGCCAAAAACCATAGCATAAAGTTAAATGCTCCCAAGGTTGTGGGGCAGCATTAGTTAGCATTAGCCATAAAGGCTGCTTCTGTCTGTGGACTGGAGGTTAAACACACTGTGCTGTGCAGTTAAAAATTCACTTTGACTCTTACACTTTTTAAACCTCGTACTAATTCTGTCAGATAAGTTTATAAATGAAATTACTGAAATTTAAGGAAGCTGTTTTCCTTGTCTTGAGGTTAACTCCTGTTTACAAGCTACTTAGGAAATTATTTATCCTTAATTGCATGAAATAAAACCCTTGATTCAACATATGAATTTTCTATAAAAATAAAATTGCAATGCATTCATCTACATTGATCACAAATTGAATGTAACCTCTCAATTCAGACGGGATATCATTGCTACAGTCTTTTGAAATCTTTCATGTATGGACATTCTAATTTGGACTGAAGGAACAAACCTATGTGTTCAAAGGCCTTCACCAGAACCCTTATGCCACTGTGGAAAGTAACCTAAAAATAGGAAAGCTGTTAAAAAATGTGACAAAGAAAACATAAGCCAACAAAGGGGAGCAGTACAAGAAGGGAAGACGAAGATGTAGGAGGAATGCAAGCCAGAGAAGTGAGAACTACAACCATGAATGGTGATGTACTTGATTGGCTCACTTTCCACAGAAGTAATAACCACACTGCCTCCCCTTGAGAGCAATGGTACTTTCACAGTGCCTCATACTACTGATATCTTCTCATATCCTTATAGCTGTAGAATTAATTTGGGGCACTACTGCACACGCTGAACAAAAGTTATTCTCTTGGTAATAGGCTTAGGCTAACACACAGAAGGAATGTTTACTAGTAAAAAGGAAGTAGCAAGCTGATTACAGTGAGAAGCTTCAATCGAAATACACTTAGCACTGACATCACCCTTAGAAAAACTAGTTGGCTTAACTAGAGTTTTCTTAGAGCTGAGGATATAGCTCAGTGATAGAGCACTCGCCTATATGCACAAAGCCTTTGGTGAGTCCCTCGCATCCCCAGAAAATCTTTAATACAGGGTGGTGGGAGGAGGTAGGTATGAAAGGAGGGAAAAGTAGGCTTTTCTGTGTTTACTGCCTCTGTGGACTGAATTAGTTCAGACAGGTAGCAAGTCCTGATAAAACTATTGCTTTATTTTTTTTTTTTAATGGAGATAACCAAACCACTATTTTTTTTTTTTTTTTTTTTTTTTTTGTTCCAGAGATCAAAGCCAGAACTTTGTGCTTGCAAATCAGGTACCAGAACCACTAAGCTAAATTCCCAGCCCCAAACTGCTGCTTTGCATTGAGCAATACAGCTTTATCTAAAAAGAATCATTTCAAGAAGAAAAGATCCAAACAAAAAATGTAACATACATCATGAAACTGGCATTTTTTGCCATTTTTCAGATAATAAATAAAAATTTCTTTAAAATGGTAAGTCTTTTTAAAAATCTACTTTTGCTTTGAAAAGATTAAAATATATCTCTGGATAGGAGTCCCTCTTATATTTCTCCACTGAAATTACCACAGTATAACCAGAAGCCAAATAAATATATGTGTATGAATATATGGGTATATACACACATATACACAAATATATATGTTTCTACAAAAATCATGTGTGTAGTAATGTATTTAGCCAATGCTGAGGTATAGACAAGATTTTCAATAATTTTTTAAAAACAATTTTGCTAAAAGAAATGTATTGAAGAAGGAAGATCAGTTTCTATTAAATGATCTAATAATTTCAAAGTCATAGAATGAAAAATTGAATATTTGGCCAAAAATAAACTTATAATTTCTGATTTTCTCCTTCACTGTAGCATTTTTCTTAAAAATTAGCATATCAGCCAGGCATGTAATGCCAGCACTCAGGAGGCAGAGACAGGAGGATTGCTGTGAGTTTGAGGCTGGCCTAGGCTACATAGTGAGTTTGAGATCAGCCTGAACTAAGTAAGACCTAGTATCAAAAAATAATAATAATAATAAAATAGGGGCCAAGATTTAGCTCAGTGGTTCTGGCGCCCGCCTCACAAGGGCAAGGGCCTGTGTCAGATCCCCAGTAACCACATACAATAACGCCAGGTGTGGTGGCTCACACCTGTAATCCCAGGACTGGGAAGCAAAAGCAAGAGGATTGCTGTGAGTTTGAGGCTGAGCTCAAGGCCATTAAAATAAATAAAAAGTAGCATATCTAATCTATACGATATATTAAGACCTCTGTATTAGAGGTCTTTAATTAAAAATAGATACATTCTGTGGGGCTGACTGCTTAACCACTGAAGGTGCAGGTCAGTTTTGTAGGCTTATCCCTTTTATCTATATTTCATCTTTCATGCCAGGTACAGTTTTGGATAATAATGAATTGGCTAAGTATGTGAGCTAATATTGACTTTGTGTACTAAACCAAGCATCATAAGATTGGTGTGGTTTCGCCATTTTTCAGACAGAAAGTAAAAATCCTTAGAAAACTCTAAATCCCTTTTGAAATCTACTTTCCTTTTGAAACAATTAAAATATATCAAGAGATATGACTGAATTATAAGATTTAGGATATCCTTTTCACCCATGAATTTCGTCTATCAACTGCAAAGTTAATCGTCATTAGAAAGTCTTTTATTTAGTATATATAAATTTCTATCAGGCCAAACAACCAACCTCAGGCAATACTGTATAACTTCCTGAAAAATCCTTTAAGAGTTAAGTCATTGGCAATAATTCATCAGATATTAATTGGCTTCCACCCTCCCTCCAGGTATTTGAAACATAGAAGACTCTCAGTGTTTGCTGAAGAGCTGAATAAATGCCCTCAAAATCCTATTTGTCCATCTTCCAATTAGGTCATCAGGCCAACTTATATCTGGTGTACTCTGCTCTGATAGGTACTTCCCCATAATTAATCTCCTAATTCATATCTCTGGATATATCCCTGCAATTGTCCTAGAATAAATAACTAAGAATAAAAGTTACAGAACAGTTTTCAGAATTCTTTTTTTTTTTAAGTTTTTTTGAGACAGGGTCTCGCTTTGTGGTTTTGGCTGGCCCTGAGCTGAGCCTCCAACTCACATCACAGCAATCCTCCTGCCTCTGCCTCCCGAGTGCTGGGATTACAGGCATGAGCCATCACGCCCAGCACTGTGGTATGTGGTACTGGTTGCTGCTGGGCGTGAGTCTCCACACCCAGTATTGTTATGTGGTTACCAAGGATCGAACCAGGGTCCTTGCGCTTGCAAGACAGGTGCCAGAACCGCTGAGCTATATCCCCAGCCCCCGAGTTTTCAGAATTCTTGTATGCAACTATACACATGGAGGATAACCACAAAGCAAGCTAATAAACCATGACTTACAAGAATTCTCAGTTAGGAGGAACAGTGAAATAGATTTTGCTATTATGAATTTGTGAGTTAGTTTATGACCATAGTCAAATTTCTTACCCAATTTTAATCTCTTCATGCATGTATTATAAAAGCGTCAAAAACCACAAATTTATTATTAGGTACAAACAAGATTAACCAAGCAAATTACTTAGGTCGATACTGAGTACTGAAAGATAAAAATATATTCTGGTATTACAATAATTTAGAATCATATCTAAAGCACTTTAGAAAGAGTTCACTTTGGTGCCTGAATTTTTCTTCATTTTTTGGATGAAACTACTTTAATTTTTAATCTCAATTTTCAATTTTAATGATGCACATTTGTGGTACATAGTGACTATATTCATTGGACAGAATTGGTACACATGCAAAACATACATTTATTCATTTTACATACGTTCCCTCTACCTCTTTTATTTTTCCAGCATTAATTTCATTTATTTGTATGTCATTTAAAGTTAATCATCATAGACACAGTTTAACAACCAGACTAAGAAGCCAAAAACATGCAAATCTCTAAGACAGTTATACAAACTCTAGTTTTGTTTTTATTTTCCCATAGCACTTAACCCAACTGTGTTCAAAAACATTTAGTTATTTCCTCATACAAGCCATTGAGGATGGTATAAAAAATATCAGACTTTTGAAAAAGGTATGTAAGAAGCAAGTTCCAACTTTACCTCTTAAAATGTTTCTATCTGCAAACTACTGATTCATTAAATACAACTTACCACTCACATAAAATTCATTCAAGAATTCCGGTTTAAAGCTCATCTCCCTGCATCAGGCTCTATCTATGCTCCCTTCCCCAGGGCCCGACCTTGCACTTTTGTTAAGCCCACACACTCAGCAGCAAGAGGAACACCTGCCCTCTCCCCAAGGTAGGCAGCAGGGGATACAAAGATTGTAAACAACAGTTAATCTGTCACTTCACATCCAGTAATAACAGGTTCCCACAAAGTTTGTGCACTGGAGAAACTTTCATGCCTCTTAGGAAACACCAAGATTATGCTACAGTGGCAATTTATGTGGCCCTGACGGATGTGATCAATTAAGAACTTCTCAAGGATGTTGCTGACTGTGTTGACAGTAATTTGTAGAGGCAAAAATTTATGTGCATGGATAACTTCTAATCGTGAAAAAAAAAGTTAACCTTCCAAAAGTCCATGCTAGTTATCTGAAATAACAAAGGTGAACTACAATTTATGTGATCCATCATAACCTGAAATAAACATGTGCTGCTACTCTGTGATTTTGGTCTTTATCCCAGTCTGACCCATTTCTTCAGATTGTAGCTCAAGAAAGCTCCCGCGGAGCTTTTACTGAGAATACTTTAATCCATTTTCTTAAAAATCTGTAACAAAATTACTAGGGTCTCATGTCTTATCAAAACTCTTTTGATTCAAAAAAGGGTACATGATAAGATAATCTTCGTAAAGGTAACCAAAGTATTTTCTACCTGCAGAGTAGATTTGTTCCATTGGGAAACAACAGAAATAAAGTTCACATTGCCAAGAACAGAACCTTATTGTAACCTTAGTGTGCTTCTTCTGGATTTAGTAATTCAAACATCCTTCTCCAACACAAATTTCCAATCTCCTCTTTGCCTTGTTCAGTTCCCTCATTTACATGCCTCAAGATCTTAGCAGTATTTGTGGCAAAGTAGTTTAACCAAAAAGGCAAGAATTAGATCATCACAGGGTTGAAACTCCATATGCATTATTGATACATGTAACTCAGATATCATAGCTATTAATGTTACCTGGAAAATGACTTTCTTCACTAGATTAATTCCTAAATATTACATTCTTGTTGATGCTGTTGTGAAAGGTGTTTTCCTGATTTCATTCTCGATGAGTTTGTTATTTGTGTGCAGGAATGCCACTTATATTTGAGTGTTGACTGTATCCTGCTAAACTAAACAGAATTTGGTTATTAAGTTTAGCAATTTTTTGGTGGAGTTTTTGGGGCCTTCCAACTAGAGCATCATATTACCAGCAAACGATGAAAATTTATGCTCTCCTTTTCTTATCCTAATTCCTTTTTTTTTCTCTTGTCTAATTGCTCTAATTTTTCACATGGTGATAGTGGTGATAGTGAACATCCTTATCTTGTTCCTGATGTTAGTGTGAAAGCTTTTCCTTTTTGACTATTTAGTATTAAGTGTTTTTTAGGAGATGTTGAGCTCATAAGGGTGCAGCTCTCTTAAACAGGATTAGTGCACTATCAAAAGCAGTCTGTGATCTAGCTAGATCTTTTAGTACCAACTGAGTGCCCTACCAAAAGCTCTCCAGAAACCAAGGGGCTCTTTTTCAGGTCACTTTTTATTTGACTTTCTGGAACGTTTAATCAGACTGGCTACTGTCCAGTCTACTACTCCATTTAAAGCACTCTCTTCTTTCATTTTCAGATACTAACTGGCCACTATCTTTTAAGTCTTTCCTCTGTCTATTTCTGTTTACTTTTTATTTTGTTCTACCATTATTTTACTAAAAACTGAAAAACTTCTTCAAAGTTCTAACATAATTTGTGTAACTTTATGCTCTTGAGAAAGGTTTCCATTCCATCTATAGACTTAGTAGCAAGATGTCAGGTAATCTCCTGTCTATACAGACCTCTATACTTAACTTGGGACCTGTGGATCAAATATAATTATTAAACTTCCTTTTTAGTTCCTTCAGCACATACTTGCTGATGTCTCTCAAGACCAGGAAATATTGTATGTACTGGGAATGCACAGTAACCAAACACACAAAACATCCTACTTTCATGCAATATTGTATTTCATTCAGAAAAAAAAGACAAAAAAAAAATAAGTTTAGTGGTAGGGGTCAAAGTAATGGAATAAAAATATGAATAAGAAGTACTGGTGGTGTAAGTTGCGTCACAACTTTTATGGTTGATGACAAGGAACCTAAACTTGAGACAAGGACTGAAAATGCAAAGGAGCAAAAACATTTAGATATCAAGAGAAAGAAGCAATGACAAATGGGAAGATTTATTTTTCTTCTTCATTTTCCTCTTGTGTTCTGTGAAATTATTTTATAGTTTCTTCTCTCTTTTATTAAGGTTTAATTATATACATAAGTATTGATTACCTAGCATATCTTTAACTTTTCTACTTTTCTTTGTTTACTTTGTTTACTTGCCAATAAATTGCAGATATTGTCCTCTTTATTATTTGAGTACTACTGGTTTTCATGCACACTGAATTTAACAGATCTCATGAAATGTCTCTTTAAGAGAGCAAGATACAAAGGGTAACAAAATGAAGTTAAAATACATAAATGTAACAACTAAGCTTCTTCAGTTTGTAAGGGCCACTCCATCTAACAGAGAAAATTGTGCAGTGGGTTGCCGCGTGACTCGGAGGTGAAGACTCAGAGCCATGCTGTTCAACTTCACACTCAAAGAGCTTGGCAGTGAAACGCTTCCAGATAACATTGTAGTTGCACACAGTGCAATTTGACAGTTGGCTCTAGTGAATTCTTTCAGGTTTTCAGAACCATTTAATTATGAACATAAGTCTTAATTAAGCCACATCTTTCTTTGCCTGAATAAGAAGTGCCAATAAGTCAGAGGGCAAAACAAAGTTTCCTTCTCAACTCATTTTCTAGCCTCAACAGTTGAAAAAGCACATGCACTTGATTGCCAGAAATCATTAAATGTGTTTCTCACAAGGTTTAGAGGCCTGTTTTCCTCCAGGAAGAACTCTGAACTTGTAAAAAAAATTATAAAGAGCCACTAGTCAAAAGCACTTGACATTTTCTATTTTATAATATCTATCATACATTCCAGAACTCATTTACATTTTCAGTTTCTCAGAGAAAAGATACAGTATTTACACATCTGTGACCTATTTATTTCACTTATGAGAATGTCCTCAATGTATATCCATTTGAGTATAAATGACTCAAACTTGTAAAACAGAAAATATTCAAAGGGAAATGGGGATCGGGGTGAGTAACGAGAGGAAAGAAAAAATTGTGATGGTAAAAAAAAGGGAAACAAAGCTTATGTATAAAAGGGATGAGGGTTGTAGAGTGGGTAGGGAAATTGGAAAAAATGAGAATCAAGTCATATCAAATACTGTTACAGACTGTCAATGTTGAGTGTAATAATGGTATGTATATAAAATGTACCTGTTCCACAATAAATTTAAAAAGTGAAAAGAAAAAAAAAATACCTCACACTACTTCAAATACCAGTGTCCCTCTGGTGTCTCAGCTCTAATTCCTCAGATATTTCTGTTACCAGTTCCCCACAGTTGCCTCAGTGGCTGGTATCCCTGACCTTGAGGATGTTATTTTTTAGAGAAGATTTTCCATCTCCCTTATTTATCCTTCTTATCTTGGTTGATCTTTCTGAAACCTAGACCTTGACATGAAAAATTTTTAAATATATTAAATTTGGATAAATCCATACATAACAATATTTCCTATATTACAGACCAAGATGTAGTTCCAAAGGGATTTCAAATTTTTTAGAGAATCTTTAGTTTTCAAAATTTTTAGAGAATTCTGTATTGAGTTTTTTGTTCTATTTACAGTTTTAATTCATAACATTTCTAGTATCTTTTCTTTAGACTGAACTGAACTGGCTCATCAAGGCAAAAATGAACAAAAAGACACTTGCAAAAACTAGACGCAGGTGAAAGCACGGCTCATTTAAATGACTGTGTGGGGAAAGGAAGATGTTTGGGGTTGAGAAGACCAAAAGGACAGGAGGTAATGGGAAGTAAAAGGAATCAAAGTGCAATATATAGGTGTATGTGAACATACTTATCAGGTATTGCAAACATATACCAATATACATAAATAAATAATTAATGATTCAAAGTTTGGTTTCTACATGCCTTACAAATGCAAATTTATAATCTTTCCAATGAATGCATTATTTTCTCAAACTCAAGGTATGAAATTATTACAATAAAAGCAAATTTAAAATATTAACTGCTATGTAATTATCTCATTTATATGGCTAGGGTTATTATGTTATATATGATGTCTTAAAAATAATTTCCATTTGCAGTTACATTTCAAACTGCAGATCTGACACACCAAACAGGAGGAATGCCACAATCCCTGCTGTGCTAAACTCACTGAAACAAATAGAAAAAACACTTTATTGTGTTTCAGTCCTGTTTTACTATTTTGTAATTGGACTACCCTACAGGAAATACTCTCTCTTGTAATATATCACCGAGTTACTATAGTAATCTTGTTTTTTGCTTTTCCTTTATATATAACACAAAGGTTTCTCAGCTATTATTTTATGTCAAGGATAAACATAAAATGATAAAAAAGGATTTTTAAAATACTATTTTAAAAAATGCTTTAGGTTACTAATAACTCAGTTAAATCTATACTTTGATAATGGGAGTCTGGGCAAAATATTTCAATTAAAATATATATAAAATTGAACTATAAAAGAGAAAAGAATTTTGAAACGTATCACATCCAGTTTAAAAAGATTAACGGATGTATTTTATTATTAAAGATTAGAAAGCTGGCTTGTTTCTACTTTTGATTAGAAAAGGTAATCTGAATAAAAATACCAGTCTCCTTGTATGCAGAATAGTCTTGAAATTCATTTGTGAAAACTGTGATGTAGAGTTACATACACAGCAATTATCTCTTTCTCAGTTCCATGGTTAATTTGGCTAAAATAGGTAAGTTTTATGAAAGTGTTAATATCCTAAATTAATTAACAGTGATTTTTAGAAATTACTTGAAAAATTTCACTTCTCTACTACCTGATTTAACATATTAAGAGCTCTTTAAAACCTTTAACTGTTACCCATGAATATAAAAATTGTATATTTTAATGAAGTATCATGGATGTTCAATACATGTTTACGGTACATAAAGTCTAATTTTAGTTAAGACACTTTTATGCTTAAATAATTTAGGATAGTTTTTTAAAATGGAAATAACTTCCCTTGGAATCATTTAGTCTGTGAAGTAATATAATTCCCATACATGAGTTTTAATTTGGAGCTTTTGGAACAGTTGTACTGAATATCAAACAATTTCATTCCTAGTGACTAATGAAAAGTCATCATTATTTAGTAAAAAAATAAAAATACTTTTGTTTTAAGGTTGTTTTCTCTTAGCCTTAGCTCTCATTTAAAGTAAATATCTTTGAGGGGTAAATAGAGCATTTGTAATGTGATCTAACTCACACTTTGGAGCTTTGTACTTGGAGCCCCTAGTCCTCATGTACTGTCAGCATTTACTGTCAAAGGATAAATCCCAGAAGACATTGTTTCTCATGACACATACAGAATTTCCTTAAAAGCAGACACATATGTGAATATAGGACTTTTACAAGTGGAAAGTAATTAAGCATAATGATCCAGATCACGTCTTAAATTGTAAAGACTATTCCTGAAGTCTCAAGGTATTAAAATGTTATATGAATTCATTAAGAAATATGAATGTATTTGTTTCATACAACTTTGATTAGGCACTTCCTACAATGTATCTTTGACATGATTTATCCTTATGGAACCTCACTGATATTTATCTTCCTATACTAAGGTCAAAGTCATTTGACTCTGCTCACCCAGGTGTAGCACACTCAATGATACAGGACTTGCTCTGGAGAAAAGGGAATTAAAGAAATTAGAAGATAACAAGTTGCATATTCTAGCTGTAAAAATAGACACTTTAGAAAACGTAAGTGCTTAAGTGGTCATATAAAAGGCTCAACTGGAACTAATTTAACTTTATCTCTGAGGATTTGTTACCTACAATTTCAAGCACTGAACTGAGTTGACAGGACCAAGTTACTTAAATTGTCCCTGTTTAAGTAGAATAATTAATAACTAAAGTAATGAATTCCTCATGTATGTGAGGCAACTTGAATGCATACTACTTTAGCTTTGAAAAGAGATAAATATTAATCTTGACATTTGGTAATTTATTTTGTTAAAACTAGAAAAAATATAGCTATATTTTGATTTATTAACTATGGAATATAAGTTGAAAAATAAGGGTGACAGAGGTTAAAAGATGGATTGAAGTTGAAGTCAGTTCAGCGGATAAAATGAAAATTAAATGACATAAAAGGTAAAATCAAATA